>JAUELE010115539.1:4368-14525 GCA_031471655.1 Diodora aspera
GCTGCCCCCCCACCCCCCCCCCCCCCCCCCCCTCCCCGCTCAGCCACCACTTTTGACAACGTTAATGAAGATTCTTGTATTGACATTTAATGTTTTGAAATGTCATGAGAGCCTCCATGTGGGACCCTTGGGTGATAGCCCCTCCCTATGTTTGAAATGATGTTTTACATTGCAAGGGCAATATTTCAGCCATAACGCAATGTGATGTGCAAGGTGCACATCAAACGAAAAGACAGTTCATATTTAAGGGATCGATAGAAAGGAAAGTGAAAGCAAAATATCCCCATGTTAGTCGCCTTGTACCACAAGTTTTGGGTTACTGAGGCCCAACTCTATCCACGTGGCACCATGTCACTCCCCGGAAGCCACCACAGGGTCTCTCCACTTTGAAGTTGCTTCCGCTGCCCCTACCATGTGGGAAAATAGTACAAACATACTCATTTTATTCAACTTGTATGACAAGCATTGGGCTACTTGGGGCTTATCGGTATTCTTTCTTTGCAACAGTGTATCTTACTACCTTACCTAAAGTCGAAAGGGATAAAGGTGAAGAGAAACAAGCAGATTTCTCATTTCAGTTACCTGCATGGAAAAACAGAGGCTGTGGATACTTTTTCATACATACATGCTACTGTAACTGTAGTGATAAGGTTTTTCCAAGTGCAATAAACTTTTTCAGGCCGAACATATCACAGATACCAGGCATAGCTACCCGTAGACCAAAAATGTTACCCACAGAGGGAAACGCAAATGAATCTACATCAGATCGCTGTATTGATTATATTTATAACAAATACAGCAATCAAATTAAAAGTATAAACAGTGCGATACAAATCCATATAAAAGTCAGTCTAGTTATGCGGCTGAAAACAACACATATTCAACTAAACTGAAAATTCTGTCCTTAGATAGTGATTATAATATATTTTGTGATAGGGTATAGTCGATCTTGATTGACTATACCCTATCAAGAGAATATATTATAATTTATAGTCACTATCTTAGGACAGAATTTTCGATCTAATATTCAGCATGGAGTTTATTCTTCTGTACATTATCCACATGACCAATTAAAAGCTTTGTACATTGACTGTTTTACATGGGTCTGAGGATCAATAGTGTGTATATTGAAATGCCACAACTGTGGGAAATAGCATCTAAGTAATAGCACTCAACAACATTTCAGCCACAGTGTGACTTATAGTGATGACATAAGCATTGTTGATAGCTAAAGATTATGATTATACAAGTTTACTTCATACATGGGTGTAGAAACATAAATAGGGTTCCCATAAAAAAAAAAATAGTTTCAAAATCACCATCATATTCCTCCATGAACAGATGAAGATGGAGGTTAGCAAAACGGTAGACGATTTTTGATCCGATTGAATCACCAGTGCCACCAGACCAATAACACACATATTACAATGTTGTTCATTTACAAACATGTGTTACAAATCCAAGTGATAAACACTATTTAACTCACGTGATGTATGGTTTAAATCTGATAACTGACCGGAAATGGAGACAAATTCACTTCTCATGTCAGTTTACTTTTTCCGTGCAAGAAAAGGACAAATGGCGATCCAGTTCAACCCGATCGGCTCCTTTGACACCGGTTGAATGCGCTTTGAATTTTAAATGGCATATAATGGACATTTAGCTCCATTTACGAAGGTGTTGACTCAGTTTAGTCAATAAATCACTTCGGATAAATCAGTCAATCGTAACCATAACTATAAACAAACAAATGTCTACTTTGTATTCGCTCACGTTACGATCACGTTGACCTGTGACTGCCGCGGCTAAAAATAACACTTCCGCTTTTGTTTGGCCACCCGGCAATCAGCTGATCAGTTAGTCGCTACCGCAGTTATCTCCCTTCAAGTAGGATAATTTAACACGTTCTTCACTTCAGGCCAATTCAGGTTGATATACTCCAACAAAGCAAACAATTTAATACGCTTTCCCCATTGACACAGTTTTAAATTTACTGTCGCTAAAGCTAAAAAGCCATGTTCTAAAAATAATAATTCTGAAAAATAATAAGAATATTAACTGCAAACATTTCTCATAAACGTTTTCATAAAACAACAAGACTTCAGATATACAGGTACATGTACATGTCCAGATAGATTTCCTTTGTGCGCACAGACTTTTTCTTCAAAAATAACCTTGACAACAATTATTTACATATTGTAACATAAGTTTAAACATACATTTTCTCTAAACCCGTGTACACAAATGCATGGTTTTAGAAACCGCTGACAATACAACACATAAATACGATACTTATTTGACAAAACATGAACACAGTTTCTAGAGCGTGTCGATTTCGTGACGAGACGTTAACAAAGGCGATATTCTCACAGGTTTCATACAATGGACGGGTCATAAAGCATAGCTCTCATAGTGTGTCGATCACGTATGTATAATTCATAATGGGTCATATATATGTACACGACCCAAGTGAGGAATAAGAATAAAATCTTATGTAAAAAGAATCAATTTAAAGTAGATGTAAAAACTACACTGCCGGGCAAAGGAAACGATAACAAATGATTTCAGTTAGTTCCCCTTACGTCTTTCTGTCATAGCTGACCAAAAGGATGCTTGGATTTCAACGAGTGTAATTTGATTTATATCATGTCGTTGATAAAACTTCCTGTAATCTCGAAGGGATATCTCTTGCATATCCAACGTAATTGTGAATTTTTTCAGTAGTCTCTCAAAATCTTGGTGTCGTTTCCTTTGCCCGGCAGTTTATTTATTTCTTAAATATTTTGTTTTTTAATGTAATTACTGAGATATAAAATGTAATTACTGAGATATAAAATGTAATTACTGAGATATAAAATGTAATTACTGAGATATAAAATGTAGTTAAAAGGGGAAGCTTAAGGCTGATTGGAAACAAAGAATTTCATAATAAATTTCATAATAATATAATCTGAAAAATTAACAAATGTGTATATCTCTGTAATCCATTTATGTTTTACTCTTGACTCATGCAACTATTTATTTTCTCCAAACTCGCATTGTCTGTAACCAATTATAAAACCTCCTAAATATCAAACGTTGCCCCATCAAGTAAACTACAATGAGAACATACATTAACATTCTGAACGAAATTAAAACATTTTTTCTAATAGATTCCAGCATACCTTGACAGGAAAGATTGGCCTGTAGATTTGAAAGAGGCGCGTTCACCTGCACAAGCTGATATCGACGATCTATGTTAACGAAAATAGACAACGTGGTGTAATTAGGCTAATACGTATTGCACATACAGAACATAAGTACTCACGTGGCAAAGTTTAAATCGGTCGAAAGTTGGACGTAAAGGATCTGTAAATTTCGATGAAGCTGCCGGCGAGGTGCCAGCTTCGACCGTCAGTGGTGTTCCGGGGCCGCTCGACAGGCTGGGCCTCTGGTTACAGCGGAAGTCGGTGATCAGCTCACATCTGGACAATTATCTGTGTTATTCTGGCGATCTGAAGGCAGTTAAAGAAATAAACAATTTGGTGAGCCTTGTATAACACAGGGTTCAGCCTCTCTTTTCTTGTGTGTTACGAGTTCTGTCTGGGGGAAACGTCCTCTAATTCTCAGCACTTTTGGAACTATCACGCCGTCGTCCTGAATCCAAATCTCTTGTTTCTGACAGAGGTTAGACTAACATTTAGTCCCAGAAATATTAATCTACAAAAATATTAAAATACTAAAACCAAAAAGGAGCCCAGGTAAAGCTGAGAAATCCTAGACTTGCTAAATATCTAGACTTGGGCAGGCTCCATTATCTTTGTATGCTTTAGGGTCTGGGCGACAGACTAGTCAGAGGTGTCCGTGTAATCATATACAAACACTGCAAAGTTGAGACACGTTTAGCCAACCATATTCATGTTTGACAATAGTCCCACGGTATAATTGTGAAACACAGGGTACAACTTGACAGGAATAAATTTTGCATTAAATGTTCCATAATGAATAAATATGTATTATACAAAATGACTGCTGGGTTATTTTAACGGTTTGGTGAGTTTAAATGCAAGCCTCTAAAGTGAGGATATGGCATTTTAAACGACATCATGTTATCTCTTTGCTCTGGACAACGCGTTCGGTTTTATAATTGTGAAATGAAAGCATGAGACAAGCCCCAAGTTCAGTCAGGCGAACAGTCTGGTCTTCGTTGGTACAGAGACAGTCCTGGCCCACGATTGAGGATTGTTGTTAATTATATATTTAAAGCCTTTAACCAGTCTACAAAATCAAGTCTAGCTAGCTTCTATTCCACATTGTAGAAGCCAGTCTGTTGAAGGAACTAAAATTAAATATAATAAAATTAAATATTATATATTTATAGTATAAAGTATTGTCTATGTCTCTGAAGTGAGGAAAGCATATTCTAAATGACATCGTTTATCATTAACAGAGCCTATCAGACAGTCCAACTGTAGTTCAAACAAGTCTAGATTGAATATACGATTCCACGTGAAATCAGTTAGTCTTTGTATGAAAATCTTTATATTTAATAGATGTTTTTAGTATACAGGTTCACTTCGTGGTCGTTGTTATGATTGTGAAATGAAATCACGGGGCAAGCCTCAGGTTCAGTAGTGGGTCAGGCAAAGGTACATTACACATCTGGTCTCCGTTGGTACAGAGATCTGTCAGAACACGTGTTGTTTATTTCCTTTAAGTAGAAGAAAGTTGTTGAAGCGCAAACAACGTGAGAATTATCACAGCATTCTTTATGTGTGGTCAGTTTGACGATTACTTCCAGCATTTATCAGCTCTCTCAACGCATAACTCTATTAGGTTTTATGTCATGAACATTTGAACCGCGCATGCCTTAGCGAACTAAAGCTCGGAATAACGCATGTTCACATAAATGCAAAACTGTGTGGAGACAGCTTAAAACAAAACCTTTGCAAAAGTTGGGGATAGCACGTAATGATTGCGCAAAATTCTTGGAAATGGATACAATAATTATTCTATTTTGCCACATCATATCAGGTACAACCCAGGTCTGTCTCCCAGACCCTATAGAGCATACAAAGAAAATGGAGCCTGTCCAAGTCTACATATTTAGCAAGTCTAGGAATTCTCAGCTCTAAAATTAGGAATATATCTGTGGGCTCCTATTCTAATTTTATTTTAATTTTGTTTGTATTATGAACATAATTTTGTAGATTAAGCATAATTTCTGGGACTAAATGTCAGTCTAGTACAACCCTAGCACTTTTCGGTGAGCGGCATGGAGTCATATAGAATGAATAGGTCTCCAGTAACACAATGCTTGTCGCACAAGGCGACTTAATTAAATGAGGATTCATTGCTTTCAATTTTCATTCTACTGATCCTACATTAAGCTGTCGTCTTTTGATGTGCCTATTGCTCATCACTTGGTCTGGGAGATTGTCATGTTTAAAGAAGAAGTGAAATTTAACACAGAATCAAATGGCTTTTTTCTCTTCTGTCAATTGTAGGTGTCTTGGGAAAGTATATCATTTCATAGCATCCGTCGGATAATGTTATGTGGTGGTTTACTTAGAGATGGCATCAGCTTGTTGGATCAAACTTCAACACAAAGTTTCGCTGTACAATAACAAAGTGAAACCAATGCTCAGGATCGGAACTCTTATTTCTCCTCCTGTCTTGTTTATTCTGGTGTTATGGTTTCATTGCCCGTAATACGATATGGTCCAACCCTTGCTTTAGATAAACACTCCCATGCCCTTGGAAGTTCCACGGGAGTGTTACATCTTATTATTATCAAACCTGCTGAGAAAATCATTGAATGCGCTACCACAAGCATTAGTCGATTGGGGAAGTGACCTTTTATTCGTTGCAGACAGCAGATAAGATGTCATTTACAGATTCATTATATATGCATTTCTGAATGAGTGATCTAAACTATTGCTTTTCAGCTTCAGATAATTGCAAGTTTCAACACCATTCAACAAAAAAAGGATATTTCATCTAAGAATTGCAATTGATTTATTTTGACACAAGTAAAAATTTAATACATTTTATCAAGTACACATTCACGTTTGATATGTAGTTTTTACAGATGGTTGTAAGGACAGGAATGAATTAACCCTTTGTCAAGACCCTAGGCTGCACAGTTGTTAAAGGGACATGATCAAAGTTGTTAAGCATGCCTTTTGTATTCTTCGAGTCGTTCTATACCACACACTGTTTCCTCAATTGTTTACTTTAAGATTAACACAGATTTATGCGATACACGAAAGGGATTCCCCAGGATAATTTGTGACTATAAATAGATCCCGCATCGACACGCACATTCTGATGACGTCACAATCTGATGCCGGATCAGCACGGCGCATTCGCTACATTGTAGAACATAGCGAATCCGCAGTGGAGGCCAAAAACCAGCAAGATGACGTCACCAAATGTATTCGTGTTTTACTTAAAACAAAAAAACGGAAGGCAGTATGACTTGCGCTTGATAAAGGGTAGTTTATCGTCCACAACAAATTTAAGATGCTATCGTTATATTTGCAAAAGATTTTTGTTTGTTGTTCGAGATGCAACTTTCATCATGTCCCTTTAACGTATATGTAAGGAAAGAGAGCAATAGAAATATATGCTTCTCTATGAATAAAAGTCCTCTTCTAGATGTGCTCAGGCCTACCTCAGAGACGTGTGGTAGAGTAAGTGAGATGCAGTTTTGACTGTAGACATGTAAGCGTTGCCTCAGGGTTTTGACAAAAGTCAATGAATCAGTATCAGATTGGTCACCACAGTCCATGAACAGTTGCAGCTGGCATGTTCCGATCTGGGCCTGTATGCATGATAAGCGTCTACTTCGTAAGTATCGGTGCTACTTCGGTATGCATGAGACCAAAGTAACGCTAATTTCGGAAGTAGCGACGTTGTAGATCTACAATGCCTCTTGGGACTCCTTCAGGGTCCGTATGCATGGGAAGGAAGTAATATATACTTCAGAAGTAACTACACTATACCTCCAAAGTAGGCTGGCGGGTCATTGCAGGGCCCGTATGCATGAGAAGGAAGTAAGCGTCTACTCGGAAGTAACAGTGCTACTTCGGTATGCATGAGACCGAAGTAACGCTAACTTAGGTAGTAGCGACGTAATAGATCAACAATGACTCACCCGACTACTGCAATAGAAGTTACTTCTGGAGTAACGCTTCATTTCCAAATACGTTACTTCCCTCTCATGCATACGGGCCCAGATCTACTATGTCGCTACTAGCGACGTTAGCGATACTTCTATCTCATAAATACCGAAGTAACGCTTACTTCCGAAGTAGACGCTTACTTCCTTCCCAGGTCTTCTTCAAGCAGACTCTCTACAGGAGACAGGATTTGTTCAAGGTTTGTACAATCCGTAAATGTTGTTTAGCAATCTGTCACTGAATTAGCACAATAAGTAGAATGGTGCTTGCACTGTTTGTATGTGATCAATTGCTTGTTATTCGATGTCTTTTCAGATGAAACATACATTCCAAGTTGGCTATGATTATTCGAACTGAAATTGAGAGAATACAAGCAGGCTCGTCACACCAAATACCTTTAAATAGTACAATGGAGATACCAACTTGGGTGATCGGCATACAGCGGTAAAATGTTCGGCAAATAGTTTTTGTAATTCACTCACTGAAGATCTGAATGCATGAGATCAGTTCAAAGTGGTCCGGTAATACACACAATAAACGATGGTCGCGACATAATGCGACCTTGGTGCAAAACCATTTCAGAACATTCTGTAGATTCACACCGGGGCATGGATGAGCAAGTCCCTTGTCTTGGGTCTTTTCTACGGCAATAGTCGTGACAAGAGAGTGGCTGCGGAAACTGTTTAAAAATAGAAATATACAATAAAGACATGACTCAAGATTACAAATAACACTATATGACACATTCCAATTTTGTTGATATAACAGGCATAAACTAATATGTTGTAATGTAAACTAGCATAAAGGCAAACAATGCTTTTCTCTCTCTCTCGTGGGACATGGGACAATAAACGCGTTTTGTCAAGTTTGGGAACCTGCAGCCAAATTATCCACTCCTGCTATCGTCTTCTGAAGATCTCCCTCAATGCTTGAGTGGTACAAGGCGAATGTACTTTTCACAGAAAGAGTGTAATACGACATCTGCAAGAGGTTCCAAACGTGTTTATTAACACAGTCAAAGCATGATACTCGTGTACATCGTCATGTATGTCACTGATAACATCAGATGTAGACGAACACTCTATAGCTTGATGTTTCATATCTGTGCGAGTGCCTGCACCAGTTTGTTCAAGGTGTCTGGTCGGTTTGGACTTCACGTAATCGTCGTTCGTCCCACACATGTTTCATGGAGGTTGAATCTAGACATATGTTCGCCATACGATAGGAGAGTGTTGTTTTGCTGTTGTTGAAGACTTTGTGACAATGTGTGTCAGCTGAGGATGGGCTTGTACTGCGCCCATCCAGTACACAGGGAGCACGCTTAAAGTGTTTTACATTATCCAGAACATTTGTCAGATTGCAGGGAAGTATAGCCTACAACCCGAGCTACCAGAAAGGCGCTTAAAGGTTACCGTCACATTACGATCACTTTGGGATCATCAATTTCAACTGAGTCAAAATACGAGCAAAACCACTTGTCTATAGCTATACGCCAGTAGCATTGCGAATGTCTCAGCGGGAAGCAGATTAAAACCGTAGCAATGACAGCTTCACAACGTGAATCAGACACCCATTCTTTGTGTGACAACCGTTAGCCCGAATGGGCGGTACTAGACGTTTGTCAAGACCCTTAGGCTGTATAAAGTTTCCTAAATTTATATATGTAATATCGGAGGCAAATGTTTATTCCTGGGACTATATTGCCTTTCACAGCTCTGCCTTAGGCAGGGCTAAGCAGAGATGGATATGGTAGAGTGAAAAGTCTAGGGCGGTACGACCGTTTAGAATTTTGTACTGTATCTGTTACGTTACATATAGCTGTCCTGAGCGTGAACAGTCAAAAGTGCCAGTTTGTTATTATTATTATTATTAATAATAATAATCCATTTATATAGCGCTTATCTCCACACTGACAGTATGATCGAAGCGCACAATCAATACAGGTAACATACTTTTTACTTCAGGTATAATGAGCGAGATTAAATAGATGAGTTTTAAGACGGGATTTGAAGACGGTAAAAGATTTAGAGTGATCACAATAAATGAACAATGTTACAATGGACGCCAAAACGTCTATGTACAGTGTCGTCCTTATTGCGGCCTGTCAACTGTACCCATATTGCTGATCTTGTGTCAGGATTGAATCATTGAGGTTATACGTGTATTACGTGAAGAAAAGTATCTTTGTCTGATTTCAAAGAATGTCTTAAGTTGTCAGCTTTACGATTTGAGTATCAACGCGTGAAAGACGTTGAAAATGGCATACAAAATTAATATGTACGCATACCAATATTGATCCACTTGCAAACGCCATAAATTACAACAACAAAAAAATGGCGAGTAAGCATACGGTTCAAACAACCTACCCAACTCAAGTAAGTGTGGGTGTGTGTATGTGCGCGCGCGTGTGTGTGTCTGTATGTCAGTGTAGACAGATATCCAAAGGGATAACTAACCAGTTAACAGGATCTGCCGAACCATACAACCAGCTCCTCCTGCAAAATATGAAATAGATCGTATTTTTCAGACAAGCAATGAACTCATTGGATGAATAACAAGTCGACAGAGTTGGCTATATGCCCAGTTAGAGACTAAAGGTAATGAACTGAATGAACTGCGTGATTATCTATTACAAAAGTACATGGAAAATAGGATGACACTTTTGGAAACATAATGTATCAACAATGGAAGATTCAGTGCCGAGACAGCTTGTTCTGGAAACAAAGTTTTCTCTAGTCCAAATTCATATCCACAAAAACAAAACATAAATATTTTGTAAAATCCAAAATACCTGTACAGACTTTCAATAAAAAGTTAGGAATGGATCAAGAGATGTGACCAAGAAACAAATTAAGAAAATATAGCCAAGGTGTGGCCATGGAAACTAAAAAGTTTAAAACTTAAGATAATCCTAAGCAAAAAGAGTGAGTGAAATGGATTTTTACATTGCAGGGGGCAATATTTCAGCCATAGCGCAATGTGATGTGCAAGAGG
>JAUELE010115650.1:0-14525 GCA_031471655.1 Diodora aspera
TTATATTACGCTATCAACAGAAAGACAAGCTCTGAACATCGATTGGCGTACCTGCAACTTTGATTATGTTCTTTTAACACAAATTTTGCTGAATGTCAGTAACTTGGCCTACGGCTAAGTATGTACATTGTGCAAGGATGCATTCTGTATCAGGCATGCACTGAAATATAGAGGGAGTTCGACTAAACAGCTGTGATCGAACGCGCATTGGTTTGCCGGTAGTGACGTCACACATCGACAGTAGGTGGACCAGCGACCCTTTGAACTATTTCTCTGGTTGCAAAATGGCTGCCGTTGGACAGCTCACTGTTTTACACATTAATATTTCACTGAGCATAGTATTTTATTCGCGTTTGTGTGTGTAAAATCAAAATGTCTGTGTCAAAATTGTTATTTGGACGAGCATGTAAAAAGTATTGCAAGATGAAATAAATAATTTCGCGCTACTACTTGAAGTCAGGGGCGGATAATCCATAAAACTGAGTAAGTTAATGCCTTGGGACACGTACGGGAGAGAACCCGAGAGACAAAATGGTTGGTTACATAGAGTGTACCTGCTCAACCGTGGAGCAAGGTTGATATCTTAGCCTAAAGCATGGATATTTGCTAAATCGTTTCGGCCTCTAGTTTCTAGGGAGCTTTGCGCAACAGATTCATAGGTCTCCGCTCTCACTAGACGCTTGACGAAGGCCATGATGAAAATCGCACACACTGACTAGACATCCGGTACATCCGGTACATCAGGATCCGGTACATCCTGCAGTCAGTATGGTCAGAGATGTATCCCTCATAATATGTTTCGTGTCAGAAGCGCGGGACTATTCCCCCCCCCCCTCCCCATTGAAACTGCTTGCGCTCCATCGCATTTCCAAGCAAAATTCCTGTACTGAAGAACGCGAATGTCTCTGAAGAGATGCGTCAATGAATCTGATGACATCACTACCAGAAAGAGGTCCAATTCACGAAAGTAGCCGTCTTCATGGAGCGTGGCCATTGCCTTTGTCACCTCTGACTATCACCTCTATCACCTCTGACCTATATTAAAGTGTGAAATGCATTTCTAAATTAGCAACTTGTTTTTCCTTATTTAGTACGTATCTACAAACATTCAGATCTCGCACACTCCTTCCAGTAACACACAATGCACACAATGAAAGTTTCAAGAAGGACATCTGGTACTATATGTCCCCATACAATGTTTTGTCACTCTTTGCAATGAAAACCTGAACGGACAAAACATTAATCAGAAGCTGAAGACAACGTGGCGACATTCTTCAACAACAATAGTCAAGAATCTGAAATTAATGTCCAACTCTACATGTACATGGAAACAACATACACTGTATGCTATGTTTATATGCACCACAACTGTTTTCATTGCTCAGTAATACATTAAGAAAACAGTGTCCCTTTTGCGCTCATACACTGGGGAGTATACCTACTTTAGCCCTTATGTCTAGTATGAGCTGATCGTCATCTTTACCATGACATTTTGACATGTTCACTCTTTGCGGGTTGAGAATCCTTGTTTAGTTTCTCTCATGGGATTATAAGAAATAATACTGTTTAATATCATGTAGGACAGCTGTGTCTGAGTCGTTGCTTTGAGAGTGTCAGCCTTAGTTGCCAACCCAAACAAAAGCTTTCATTTACATTTCTAATGCGTAGTCAAGCCATCATAGTACACTGGTCATGAAGATATGAACTAGATAGCTTTGCGAGTGAGTTTTCACGAGGCATTGACTCGTTTGCTGTGACAATTTGTTAAATTCCGGAGGTAAACTCGAACTGTTAAAATTTGATGGAACAGGCATCAAAAATTGAAATGTCTGTTGTGTCTGAGAATAAATACACACGGAGAGCGCCTACCATCAAACTATTAATATATACTGATGTGCAAAAGAAACAACAGCAATGCTTTGAGAGACGGTTTAATAGAAACAATCGTATGTAGGAAATGACGAGATATTCAATAAGAATGAGGTTGTTTGTCATAATGTGAACTAAATAACACATGTCCGACATATTTTGATAACCTGTGATATTAAAACACATTGGGGTTGAAAAAGAGCTACATGTATTTGATGTCGTTTCTTATGCACCTCATTATATTTGATTGTGCTTAAAACTCCCTGCGCTCTTTTGTCTGGAGAAACTGCCACACATGTTCAAGAACCTCCAGCAATCTCACTACGGCTGGAAACAGCTCGCTACACAAAAGAAGCACATCGGCGATATTGGACTGGGTATAAGCGAAAGAAACTGTTGGATGAATCAAGTTCCAATTACAACAGTGGTGATTGACGCCGTCACATCCACAACCTCCCCAGAGAATCTTCACAGTCTTTCAAATAGTGTTCTCATAACACCAAAGCTATTATGTTTGTGCCAGCACCTCTCTTACTACAACACTCTAGCTACATTTACATGTATGTACCGACAAATTAACTGACGTTGCAGTTTAAGACTGTCTGCTACTTTCACGCTACTGAATTTCAAAAACTTATCTATCTATCTGTCTACATCTGACACAAGCACGGCTTGAATTCCTGATTTTGTTCGTTTAAAGTTTGGAAGTTAAAATGCCAGATCCATATCTACTTATCAACTCACAGAACTGATCTACACTGCCGGGCAAAAGAAACGATACCAAGATTTTGAGACCCTACTGAATAAATTCACAATTTCGCTGGATATGCAAGAGATATCCTTCAAGATTAGGAAGTTTTATCAACGATATGATGTCAATCAAATAACACTCGTTGAAATCCAAGCATCCTTTTGATCAGCTATGACAGAAAGACGTAAAGGAAAACTGAAATCATTTGGTATCGTTTCTTTTGCCCGGCAGTATAGTTGATGAAAGAGATCATATTCTAGGGGTGTCTGGAGGAACACTCCGGTGGAAAATTCTCGGTGTATTCTCGGTATATTTCACGAGTTTTCGAAATATTTTAGGGGTTGGTTTGCTGCACTTGCCCCCCCCCCCACCCCACCCGGTCCGGGCCTGTTGGTAATCCAAGAAAAAACTGTTAATGAAGGCGTTAATACCAATGGCCTGAGACATAGCCCCCTGTGTAAAAAAACACATCCCTCCTCCCCCCCACCCCAATAAATCCCCAAGACATTAACAATAAACAAACCCCAAAAAACCTGCTCACCAACAAGCTACCCCTAGACTTGAGTCAATCAGTGCCATAAACGTCATATACTCACATGCGGTTTTGAGCTCGCCTGGCATCACCTTTCTTGGCGATTGCAGCGGTTTCTTTGACAGCAGCCAGACCAACCACAGACACGTTGATTTTCTGCAAACAAAACAGTTGTGATAAGAAGGTTCTGACTGAAATAATAAGGTTCTGACTGAAATAATAAAGTTCTGACTGAAATAATAAGGTTCTGACCGTAATAATAAGGTTCTGGCCGTAATAATAAGGTTCTGACTGTAATAATAAGGTTCTGACTGTAATAATAAGATTCTGACTGTAATAATAAGGTTCTGACCGTAATAATAAGGTTCTGACCGTAATAATAAGGTTCTGACTGTAATAATAAGGTTCTGACTGTAATAATAAGGTTCTGACGAGGCAGTTGACGTGGGAGCAAAGCGAAATCTACAGGTAAAAATATGTGTTAATTAGGATATAACCCTGCTGTGGTTTCGTTTTACGAGTGGTGTATCAATGATTGGACCATGAATTTATGTCATTATTGAAACCGAACGCGAATTGAGGGATATAAATTATTAATAATAATCAGTCAAATGGTTTTCAGAGTCATTATTTCGTTTTATGCAACAAAAAGTAAATAAACAATATGTGCATTGAAGTGTACATCAAATACAAGCTAGGCAGGAAGGAGCTCCCCTTTGAATTGGAAATGTCCTCGAACAACGTCTTGCAGAGAGGAGCACGGTGACGCAGCGTGTTGGAAAGGACAGTCTGCAGCGCTGGTACTCGATTGAAACTTATATCAAGGACTATATTACTGTAAGGATTTTGGAAATGCCAAAATACGCTATGTGTTGTTGTCACTGGGACTGAAGAAGGCGATCTGTCCTGTCCAACAGCAATTGATTGTTTGTGTTTTTCATCTCGTTCAAGACCGTGTTGACTTTTATGCAGTGATCGCCTCATCGTCAAAATGGTGGATATTTTGTAATGCATAGTTTGTATTAAGAAATTGGAGATCCGTTGCTGAAAAGGTAAAAAGAGCGCGGACATTTGTAAGTTACTCGTTTCGTTTTCCCGGAGACGATGCTATTTAATTGTCATAAAATCAGATATGTTTTGTTTTGGACGCAATTTTGTTTACAATCGTTTGCTTGTTTACAAATATAACGTTCAATGGGTCACGAGCAGCCACATTGTATTATTACGCTAAAATCAGCGGTGGTATTCGAGATTGGACAATGAAATTTGACCAATCAGAGACCAGCAAACTTAAATTTCATGGTAGAATAAAAATTAAAGTTGGAGCAACACTGAACATTGTTATGGATTAACTAACGATTTATGTACGTCAAGGGGGAGTGGCGAGAGGAGGCGTGAAACAGGACCAGACGATAAAATGAAGCATATACTTCCAACGATCTCCCTGCGCCATAGGCGGATCATGGATTTTGAAAATGTGGGGGTGCATGATGTGGTTTCGGGAAAAATGAGGGGCTGCAGACTGAACACGTTTCCTGGGTTTTGCAGTTTTACATATAAATTTGATGAAAAAGAAAGGGTGCGCACCCCCAATTGGATCTGCCTATGCTCGCGCACAGGTACACAACAATAGGCCAATCAATGGTTACCATACCTTGTTGCCAGAACTTCGGCATGACTCAAAACTAAAACTTATCTACATCGATGACAAACAAATCTAGCTCAGTCATAACATAGCTGAGACCTGCTGTCCCATCTTCAACCTTCTAGATCCCCATCATTATTAAGTGTTATTCCCGCTGAGAACCACCAGGTGGCTTTGACACGTGGCTCACTCACCTCTTCCATGACCTTCCTGTCTTTGGTGGCCTTGTGACTCTTGCACATCACTCTCAGGCACTTCATCCCGTTCTTTCGTGTGTATGTGATCTGCACCTGTAACAGGTATATCACACAGTTACCAATGGACCTGTCCATGTAACATTTGACTCAAAGATGAAACAAGATCGTTCAGAACTAATATTACAGATTGGGGTATTCTATTGAAACATCTCTGAGATGATATTCAGTAACTCTGTGCTGTAGAATAGTAAAGTTAATCCTTTATAACAGGTGACAGCCCTGCAATAAACATGTGTGACCCACATGATGGTATGACTTCACACCACCATAACAATTGCATCATTCAGGACCAGGTTCAAGACTATTGTTCTATTTGCCGTAGGCGAGAGTGCAAGGAAGAACCACAGTCATTGTACAGCGACATCAAGTCGCTCAACTGCGGCCATACACGAGCAGACGCTTGCTTCAACTGGGAATGTGTTCTGCGAGACTTTTTAAATATTTATAAATGAATGTATACCTTTTCAGGCGGGACTACCACATGATAAAAGATGTGTGAGGATCGCTTACCTGGAATGGGATTTCCTCCTTTTCTGGTTTCCTACTGGCATCTTTCATCTTAAACCTGAAGGTCAAATCAGTGTCCTTGAGGGCATTTCCAATTTCTTTGACGAGTCTTTTGCAGTCCTGTGAGGAAAATCAACCAGAATGAACATAAACATCTCGAAGCAACGTTGGACTGCAAATAGGACAATCCAGAAAAGCAATATGCGATACAAGTCTTGTTGAAGCCTGACCCTACCCAGGGCACAACGTGAAAACTGTCTGCATGCATGGATCAACCAATATAAGCGATGGTTATTACAAGATTGAGGTTTGTATTCATCAGCAATGAGAAATTTGTTCAAGAACAGAACAGGTTTATTATGTAAAGCGATTAGAAAGACGAGTATTTCAACCTGTTTGAATGAGATTCCACGAAAATAAGAAATATTGATGCCCTGTTTCAGTTTTCTATCAGTTATAACTTACCTGTGGATAGTCCGGCTCATCGAAGACCATGAGCGGGTCCAACAGGAAGGTCAAGTCCACGGAAGAGGCGACGATTAAATTCTGAGCAATGAGCCTAAGTTGCCGGACAATCTCGAGTGGATTTAGCACATTGACGGAACCTCCCGAAGCATTAGCACAGGCACTGACGAAGTCAAGAGAAACAGATTCTCCTTCAACGGCCATGATGTTGATGACGACGTTCTTGGAGCGGGCATAATCACCAACCTGTTGGACAGTTGTTAGTTGTTATTGTTTCTTATTGTAATCAGTCATTTTGTACAACTGAATTTATTGTTTTCAACAGCAGTTAATTGAAAGGTCATTGTCATCGAGCATTACAACTTCAATCATGGAACTATCAAAACCAGATCACCACCTAAATTGAATATAATGCAACACGGAACCTATTTAATATCTGTCGCTCACAGTGAACGGGAGAGGAGTTGGGGAGGGGGTAACAAATGTCCAAAACGAACCTGTTGATAGAATTCGGGATTGTGATTTCTACGATTGGTCCCGGGTGAAATGGATCCAATGCCTTGGTTTGGGGCCCCATCTGTGCACAGAACGATTTCTGACCCCGGCATCTTGTTAACAAAGCCTGCAGACAGAGACAGGGCCGGCCCAAGGGCTGTGGAACCAGTGGTGTAGAGATTTCCAATAGCTTCCATTAAGTCACTGCAATAAAGAACCACTGAGTTCCCTGTTTAATCTTGAAATTCTGAACATCCTACCACACACACTGATTTGTCCGTTGGTTACTCTCGAAATCATCAATAAATGTTCAGTCATTTATTTACCGTTTCTGCAACTTGCATTTATCATATACAGTATTCTTTACAACTAATAAATGACTTACTCATACGACTCCTCCAGTGGCCTCAGTTGATGTTTGCCAGTCAGTGCTTTGCCGTCTTTTTTAAGCCCCTCAAAGTTGTACTTGCCACCCCCGTTGATTCGAGTTATGTCCCCTGACCCATCTCCCAAGATCCTGACCTCTGTCCCAAAAACCACCAGGGACACCCGTTTATCCGGTTGTTGAAGCTTCAGCTGTTCAAGTTGTCTGAAAACAGATGGAACAGACTTCAATTGAGCGAACCTTAAACTGTCGTGGTTTTTTGTCCTTTGTCATTCAATATCTCAACACTGCCAACATTATGGATAGCATAATTTTCCATAAATGGTTTTTCATTCACTTATAATTTCATGTATCATGTACAACTATTACAACTGCACCACTTTTGCTAAACCTAATATTACTGTTCTTTCATCAACAACACAAAACTGTTATAACTACAATGGTTAGCACGTCGGCCCAGCAATCTGCCAGCCTTGGCGGTTGTGGTTCGAGTCCCGCCCGGGCTCCTCTCGTTCAGCTCGTGGAGACAGGAGCCCTGACACCGTGGTATGTTGCTGAAAGATTGCCGAAAACCACGAAAACCCCCAAATCTACGTCGTGTGCTACTACTGCTACCACTACTACTCCGTGTGCTACTACTGCTACCACTACTACTCCGTGTGCTACTACTGCTACCACTACTACTCCGTGTGCTACTACTGCCACCACTACTACTCCGTGTGCTACTACTGCCACCACTACTACTCCGTGTGCTACTACTGCTACCACTACTACTCCGTGTGCTACTACTGCTACTTCTATCAATAATACTTCTATCATCATGACTGCTACCTGCACCACCACTACCACCACTACTACTGACCTCTGTACAGCTTCTTTGATACATTCAAGTCTCGACACTGCATCAAAATTCTGACCACTTCTTGCTTTTTTCCATGCCGCTGAAATACAAAAGGAATATTATCGTATAACACACAACACAACAGTTAGCACAACAAATATATGAAATTCATACACGTACCTTGTGCATCTGCATCTGCTCAGAGAAAGATGTAAACCTAACTACAGGAACACGATGATCTTATTGAACGTCAAAATTGAAACAGATTGCCATTTTTGTTCTGCACACATTTTTTTTATGTTTGTATCAAGCTTTCATTGAGCGATTGTAACATTACATAGCAATTCTAAATCGACAATGTTAAGATTACATAAGCTGTTGACTGGTACTAAATCACCACCTTGTAGTTCCGGTACAGTTGCCCTGGTACTCATCGAGCCACTGATATCAATGCAGTAGACAATGACACCTGGAGTCGACTTTTTAGCAACTTCCGGTTTCCCACCAACCCCTTCGGCACCTTCTTCAGATTCTGTAGCTGGACTCAACATGTAGTCAAATACCGTCTCCTTAGGGATTTCCTCCACAGTTACATCAAGTCCTTTGTTCTCCTTCCCACAGTACTCGCTGTAAGGTAGAAGTTAAATCAATGTCCGTGGAACTTAAGTTGGACGTAAGTTCGTCGACATATTTTATGAAATCTGAAGTAGATCTATATCTTTCAGATGAAGAGAACAGCGTGAATGAGAATGAGAATATAAAATACAAAACAAATGAATAAATGAACAGATAGTGATAATAAACAAACAAACAATAAACAAACTATAAATCAACTTTCCTGAAATTCAACTCTGAGTTTTTCGTTGAAATACTTAAAAAGAGACAAGGTTAATGGTACCAGAGCAATTTCTTGAAGAGGCGGGTAACAGAAAAAGTGTAAGCGAAATTATTCATTGACATTGAATACCTGTTGAAAAAGTAAGCAGCCACAACGTTTTATTTGTCTTAAGCACTTGAACTAATGCACCTGAATAGTAGCACTTCAGTGTTTCAAGAAAGTGCAATCCAAAAATAAACCAAACAAATGACTTTTGAATAAAAATATAACTGTTGAAAGAATATACAGACATACCATGTCCACTTTCTGGTGTCACCGTCCTCCACGAGCGTGGACGTTAAACAGAGCACGGCGTCACATCCGGCACACCTGAAAGGGTCGCCAGTCACCAGATTCGGCTCGTCCCCGAGAACTCCCAGGGGGATGTGGACAACATTCCCGTCCAACTTCTTGGTCTTCACTGGTGCAGCTCGAGGTGGTGGCGGAGGTGCGGGCACAGTGGATAAGTCGTTTGTGTTACTGACGAGCTGACCTCTACCTAGGGCAGTCCTCAGGCTGTTCATGAGGCCACCCTTCTTCTTAGCTGCAACCAGTTTATCATAATGAGACCAAAAAACAAGAAGAGGGACCGATAAAGGTGACCGAATAAACAATTCCAAACATTTGCAAACTGTCTGAATAAAATACAGCTGTATAAAGTCAATTCATTTCTCTAAGCTATCACTTGCCAGTGATTACAAATAGGTTACTGATGTGTGGATTTAAATATTTCAGATTCTTGCAACGAGAAAGATTTAAAGACCCATATCAGAGGTTTCAAGATTCCTGTTGGCAGGATTAAATTTCACTTTCACTTCACTTTCAATTATATTAAAGTGAAAGAAAGTGTAATTTAATCAGATTTGTTAGCAAGCGGAAAGCAGTGATGATAATTGTGTCATCGCTCAAATACTATGGTGGATTATATTGTACGCTCAGTCTTAGAGTGTACATCCAGCTAATGCTAGCGACTTCGCAATCACAGAGTAACCTTACCGCTTCCTGATGCTGGACGTGCGGGACTAGCAGGTGGTGGAGGAGGGACAGTCCGCCTCTTCTTCTCCTTCTTCTTCTTGTCCATCTTGGGCAAACCCTTGACGTTAATCATCTTGCGGTAGGAGTCCTCAATGGTTGGATCATAGGCTTCAACAAACGTGTCTTGTGTTAACCTTACCGTGATGGACGACTTCCCGACCCCACCGGCACCCAACGTGACCAGCTGCAAAAGAGTTACAACTGCATCAGTCTGGCACGTCGCAATTTAGGAACACGAAGACCAAAAATGCAAGAAACATAAGCCCATTTTCCAGATTCATTTCAACAAGCACGCCGAGGGTATATGCTGTAATGTGAAGTTGAGTCACCAAAAGTCCATTTATTAAGGTTCCATGAACTTATTGTTGGCAACGATTTTACCCCATTTCGTCATCTTTTTGGACACGTACATGTATGAGTTTACAGAAGCTCTGTAACATAACAGCATTTACCCCCAAAACATGGCAAAAGATTTCGTGAGTCGAACAAACATCAGATTCTGAGTCACTTCATAACCAACACTGAAAGGTCAAAGGAATCAGACATATGTACAGGTACAGAATCACAATATCAGTAGCAGTTCTTGTACTTGTAGGGAAAAGTCTTAAAGGGGGGAAGAGTCTTAAAGGGATTTTAAAACTTCGTATCGAAGGCTGGACCAAACAGTTACATCTGTTATAACACCAGTACAGCAAATGTGGACTCATGAGACACCACAAAGGCTACATATAAAGATCAAGAACATAGCTTTCCACTCTCTCAACATGGAAGCGCATCCTTCTTTTTACTTACTTAACAATACTTATGGGCATTACGACCTTACTTATTATGTCCATCCATTTCTGATTTGCACCAGTGTTTGGTTTCAATGATCCAGTAAAACACCAGCTTACCTTATATTCGATCCCTGTCCTTGGTATGACGCGAACCAGTGCCTCTACTGCTTCCTTGATGTTGATGCCCGTTTTGGCGGAGGTTTCCAGAAATGGCATGCCGGTATTCTTGCCCAGTTCCTCCCCCTCGGCAGTGGTCACTGTCCTTTCACTGTCCAAATCACATTTGTTTCCGCAGATGACCTGAGGAATGAAAACATTCAGTTGGGAAGATGTAACCATAGGCACGTGAAATAAATAAATATGATTTGAGGTCATTGAGAGTTCAGAGTATAGTCTCTGAAGAAAGATTAAAATGTTTATTTAAACAAATTAAATTAAAACGATATTCATTTGTTATAAAATAAATAAGATTCCAGAGAGACTGCTAACGGCTATCTAGACTGGCAAAATATCTAGACTGTGTGCACGTCTCTGTTATAATAAAACTTCAGGGTCTGGATGACAAACTATATAATTGAGATTTATGCGCCTTCTTCAAACCGAAAGTAATATCAAAGGCCATTACTTACTGCAGGGACTCTCGTTTCTCCTCGAACTTTCTCCAGGAACTGGAACATGGCCTGTGCTTGGCGGAATGACTCGCGGTTGGTGATGTCATACACAATTATGAAGCCTTGTCCAGTCCTGATGTACTGGTCCCTCATGGCGGAGTATTCCTCCTGACCCGCCGTGTCCAGGATGTCGAGCATACAAGCCTGCGAATGGAGACGACATTGCGAAGCGGCTATAGATCAGAAAAGGATATTTTTTCAGTTACAGGTTTTAGTCAGATATAGCATCAAAGGCGTATGGAAGCTTCCTGGAGTGGGGGTGCCTCCTTGCCCAAAAACAATTAATCAATGCCAGAGAATGACAGAGGTTGCGGTGCCCAAATAGGATGTGTTATGAAGGAACCAAAAAGAACCCCCCAAACCAAAACGATTTAACGATTTTCACTCATATGAAAGTCACTCATTTTGTGTGTAGCAATGGATTACATTTAATGGCAATCCCGTGCTGAGAAGACAGTGTCGATGATCCACCTTTTGAGTCATCCAATAGGTTTGTAGTTCGTCCACAGTTCCTTCGAAGCAGTAAAATATAATAAAAGTATTCCCGCTACCAGCAACACCAGAGACATGTAATTCAACTTGACTTGTATTTCAGGAATCTTTCAATCTTTTACCACAAGCGCAGATGACTGCTTCCTGGATCACAACATCATGCGCCCCCCTCCCCCGCGCACACTAGCACATATATACGTACGCTAATGCTGCATCGATAAAAGATCGATGGTAAAGCTGTTATTTCGGTGTCCTGTATCAGAGTGAGATGCAAATTAAAGCGATGAACAAACAGAATGTATTAACCTCATTGGTGTCCACAGCACCAGCACCAGCACCTTGCTCCTCCTCCTCTTCGCTGTCGTCACAGACGACTTCTTCTTCATCAACCCCGACGTACACAAAGTCACTCCCGAAATCCATCTTTAATACCGTATTCTAGAAAAACAAAACTAAGTTTAATTAGCTTCCATAAATATTTCACTAATGTAGATGAAGCTTTCATATTTAACAATTATAATTGATATACCGTTTTCTACCAATAAGCACTCTGATGTGCACAGTTATATGCAGGAACCGGCGCTTATTAGAGACAATAGAGGTTCGGCGTTTACCATTTAGGCCGTCTTTCACGAGAGTATAGTTATGATTGTCACTGTTAAAGAAAAGGTATGATGCCTAGTCTATTTACACAGGAAAAAATAATTTGAACGAGGCAACCCGGCGCTTGTGAGAGTGTCGGCGCTTACGTCAATAGAAGGTCCATACCCGGCGCTTACGTCAATAGAAGTCCATACTCGGCGCTTATGTCAATAGAAGATCCATACCCGGCGCTTACGTCAATAGAAGGTCCATACCCGGCGCTTACGCCAATAGAAGGTCCATACCCTGCGTTTATGTCAATAGAAGATCCATACCCGGCGCTTATGTCAATAGAAGGTCCATACCCTTATGAGAGTCTCGATTTACGTCAATAGAAGCTCTATACTCGGCGCTTATGCCAATAAAAGGTTCATACTCGGCTCTTTTGAGAGTCTCTGCGCTTACGTCAATAGAAGCACTATACCCGGCGCTTATGAGAGTCTCGACTAACGTCAATAGAAGCTCAATACCCGGCGCTTATGAGAGTCTCTGCGCTTATGTCAATTGAAGGTCCATACTCGGCGCTTATGAGAGTCTCGGCGCTTAAGTTAATAAAAGCTCCATACCCGGCGCTTATGTCAATAGAAGGTCCATACTCGGCGCTTATGAGAGTCTCGGGGCTTAGGTCAATAAAAGCTCCATACCCGGCGCATATGAGACTCTCAGCGCTGACGTCAATGGAAGCTCCACACCCGGCGCATATGAGACTCTCAGCGCTTATGTCAATAATAATAATAATAATAATAATAATAATAATAATTAATTTATAATGCGCCTAGACTCCATCAAAAATGCTGCTCACCGGCGCTGACAAATTAAAACAGAGGAAATAATGCCAATATGTACAGTGCATACAGTGCATACATACATACATACATACATACATACATAACTACCTACCCACCCACCCACCCACCTACCTACCTACCTACCTACATGTACATACATACATACATACATACATACATTCATTCATTCAACCATCTATCTACCTATCATGCACGCACGCAATAACACACACACACATACATACATCCAACCATCTGTCTATCTCTCTATCCATACATTCATACGCACGGACGGACGGACGCAGATACAGACAGACATAAAGACAGACAGACATATACAAACACCAATCAATCCAGGAAGTTACTTTTATCTCCCCTGCAGAAGAATCCGTCCAGGTGGCGCTGTAATCACTTCTCTGGAAATGTGAAGTCATTCTGCAATGGTGTGAACGTCATACGTATTGTTCGACGCCATGATGACAGGGCGCTAGAGCAATAACAGAATACTGAGAAATCTGGGATTGTGTGATCTCCAGGTGATGACAGAGACTAGATATCAAAGGCTTCGGACGTTAATTGCGCATGGCACATGTCTGTGCATAGCCATCATACGCTCACATTCACGCATGCGCACGCGTTCACACATGCCTCACGAAAGCGATGAAATCGTTTATCTGCAAAGCAGACCGATTTGTCAACCGAGGTCGTAGAATTATTTAGATCATTGGAAATTATGTGCACATTATTCAAGATTTCGAGCTTGTGATTTTTGAACTTGATGTGATGAAACTGATGCTCCTTGCATGCAAACTGATCTCGAGGCCAACTTTTAGGTGAACTTCAATGCATTCACTCTTTGAAGTTTAATTTTTCATGACATTTTCAGGTAAACAACCAGCAAAATAAGTTTAGGGTCAAACAACCTGATAACAGTACTTTATTAACAAAAAGTAGTGCATCCAAAATTCATAACATATGTCCCAGTATATCCGCATTCAAAGGTGCAATTACAAATACCACCAGCAGTGCGCAATCCTATTACCCTCATGGTATAAGATATCTGAATATAATTCACACTAAGTTTTCTTTAAGTCAATTACATTATGATTTGAATCGTTCTGGAACTGTGACCAATCCAAGCTGTCGCTGTTGTTTTACGTGTGACGATGTTCAGCACTTTTCATGAATTGTAAACTGTACAATACTCAAAGAGAAATCCTCATGACAGACATTAAGAATATTACAAAAAGGATTTGCTTTATAGATAGTGATTTAATTTTACAGGTGTCTGAAGCACTAACTTCTTCACGAAATAAGCGATTATTCCAAGCAGTACATTGTTACATTCGCAGATGTACCAGATTTACCTAATTAGTCTTTGTCTTATCCGTCTTTTGTCCAATCATCTGCTGTTTGTTTTCACTGTTATGTTATTTATGTAAATACTTTAGGAGAGGGCATACTAAGTTGTTATAACTTGCGCCCAATCCATTTCAC
>JAUELE010115760.1:0-14525 GCA_031471655.1 Diodora aspera
ATTCGGTCGAATTTCCCGGGGCAGAGGGATATTCGGTCGAATTTCCCTGGGCAGAGGGACATTAGTGAAAAAGAATTACCTCTTAAAACAATAGAATGACGTCATCAGAGGTTTATATGCACGGATATAGGCGCGGTATAAATACCCACTATTATTATAATTATCATAATCAAAAATTGTTTTCAGTTTCTAAACATTCATACAGTGAAATAAATATTTTGTCGATGGTAAAATGATGAGTGAGTAAAATGGATTTTTACATTACCGGGGGCAATATTTCAGCCATAGCACAATGTGATGTGCAAGAGGCACATCAGGAAAAAGGACAACACAGGATTGATAGTAAGAAAGTGAAAGCAACAGATCCCTGTTTAATCACCTTGTACAACAGTCATTGGGTTACTGGGGTCCTATTCATACAACATTGAGAAATACTGTTTCCATGACATTTTGGCTATCTTCCAGTACTTTTATCTGTATTTTCAATTTCCAGGACTTAGTATGAACATTGAGTTACAGTGTTATTGGACTTCATAACAAGTTGTTGATTTTGTAACATCTGACACCACATGACACTCTGGGAAGTCTCATGGAATGTGAACCAAAGAATGTAAATGAGTGCGAATGAGTCCGACCGATGGATTACGAATAAGTAAGTGTGGATCTACTCACTTCATGCTCCTTCGAGCAAAGTTAAGGATCTGGAATGATCTGGAGATGGCTTCCTCTCCACCTGAAAATATACATACACCGGACTCAAGATTGTGGCTTATTCACAGGTTCAAGACAGCCAATTTTACCTGATTAAATACAAGTGTACAGGTGAGTGAGTGAAATGTTGATTGATGTCGCTGTGGGCAATATTTCAGCTCTAGTGCAAGTGAGTTATTTGGAGTTTTACGTGGCTTTCGGCAATCTTTCAGCCACATCATGCCGGTATCAGGGCTCCTGTCTTTCCAGGCTGAAAGAGAGGTGCCCAAGCGGAAATCGAACCACAACCGCCAAGGCTGGCAATGTGCTGACCACAGCACCCCTTAGTATGACAATGGATGGATGGATGAGTGAGTGAGAGAGTGAGAATGAGTGAAGCAAACAAAAGGCCTGCAGAGAAACATGCTGAGCCCACAGCCCTTAATTCGCAAGGCCGACACTCAACAGACTGAGCTACCCCACCGCCTAATCTTCACAAGAGATTTACAGTCTCCACAAGCCTGAGTTACGTACGATGTGGCATGGTGAGAACGAGTTGTTCCGGCTGGATTTCCCAGTCATCTGTGTGGCGGGACATCTGTGATATCTTCGTGTCATCTGACAAGGGCGTGTTGTAATCTCTGTAAGAAAACAAACCATGTGATCAGTTGGACAACGCAGAACTTCTAAAGTTATAGGATTAATCTTTTTGCACCTCAGTTTAAGAACAGGCAGGTTGGTTTTCAGCTCAATCTAAAGGCACCTAAAAAGCCCCTTATGAAATGACAGAGCGACGACAGATACAGTATCAATATATTGCAACAGAAAGAATCATGAGTAGGGAGCTGAACGACTTCGAAGTCTTTCTGGAGCTAAATGTCTACGTTCTGTCCGAACAAACCAACCACGGGTAATGTCACTTAACAAATCATGAACAGTTCACAGCAAGATTTGAACTTTTCGTACACATAAAACGACTATCATGGATAGGAGTAAATCCAGGGCATCTGAGGGAGTCATTGACAGAGTCATATGCCCTGGATTTTGACGATATTTGTACATGCATTCGCTACATACCTCTCAAGTATATGTACATCAATATGTTTTCCCTCAACTCATTTCTGCTTGATAACAGCATAACAATCTTATGTCCGCACCACGGACGAAAACGAAAACGTCCGCACCAACCTGTTAGGTTCCAGCTGTGACGCAGACTGAGTGTTCTGTCCCCCAAGAGGCAAGAGACCAGGATGAAGGCTTCTGTTCACCGACGTGCAACTGTTCCGCTGCGGAGGGGTGGTCATTATCTGTGAGTGGTAAGTGGCTGGTTCTCCTATCAGAGCCAAAGTCGTCTTTGAAACAGACTTGTAAAACAACTGCACTTCATTGGGACTATCCAGTAAACCAAGACCTGGAAAACAGAAAACAAAAGTTTATCCTCACTAATATTTGTCGGTATTGATAAATCAAATGACGTTATCTTGAACTTTCCATTGCCTCTGCAGGCACAGCAAGTGAGTGATCTCGTCTTTAAATTGGCTGTTGACAATCTTTGAGTTGTATCATCTCAATGTGGCCAACATTGTGGACAGGTCGGGAGGGACTATAGATGAACCCTAGTCGGACTACTTTGCAACAGATGGACACACTGTTCAACTGAGCTAACATATCCCAGAACACTGGTTTAATGTTGTTTAAAGACGGTGTCCAGCAACAAAATGTGAGTGAGTGAGTGAGTGAAATGGATTTTTACATTGCAGGGGGCAAAATTTCAGCCATAGCGCAATGTGATGTGTAAGAGGCACATCAGGAAAAGGACAACACAGGATCGATAGTAAGAAATAGAAAGCAAAAGATACCCATTTTAGCATTGGGTTACTGAGGCCCTATTCTATCCATGTGACACCACGTCACTCCCCGGAAGCCCAACGGTATGGTTTCAAATGTAACAAGATATTACGGTGCTATTGTTTACATGGTGTGGTATGGTATGAGATAACGTTTATGGAGGTTACCGATACAGTTATAGGGAAAATCTATATAACCGTTGATGTGCAATAGCGCGGCGCCGTGTTCCAACTGGTTTGACACTTTCATCACCACATGCAAGGACACCAGTGAGTGACTGCAAGCCCCGCGGTTTCATATAGGACAGATAAAAGAAATCATATTTTCAAGCAAGTTTATTAAACTCTGTATAAAGCAACAACAAAGTTCAAATCGACTAATGCCCAATTACCAAATGCGCTTCATTGCAGGCAAGCAAAACGCTGAACCATTACTGATAGCTTGGATAAACAATTTCTTATATATTTAGTCAAAGATTTCAATACATTCCGTCTTGGACTCTTCATATCAAAGAAGGTTCTTTTAAATCACAAGATGATGTTTTCCATCATAAGGTGTTTTTTTTTATTTGAAGCGATCTCAAATGGTATTCATTAAAACAGTATAAAATAACAATCAGTCACGTGGCATCTGTACATTTCGATTCGTGTATAGTACAATTACATAAAGCAACAGCAAAGCTACGATTATGAGAGATCCGGACGTTTGCTGTCAAGGTCGTTGTCACCAGCAGATCCTCCGCATGGTTAATCTGAGCACTGTTCATCACTAGTATCACAGTTTTAAGCGAAAACGCATGTGTCCATATAATCAAGTCACAAACACTCATACAGGCATGTCTAGCGCGCACACAATTTCACAATAAATGCAACATTTCAAGGCGACGTACGCCTCTGTTTGCCCTATCTGTCAGATCCTGAGACGTCCTGTGGACTGTTGCACGGCACTGAGTCCCACCTCACACAAGCTGTACAACTTCACAAGTGTATTCACTGTCCATTGCAGTTTTAAGTACCGGGGTCTACTGTCCCCATCGCGTGTGCACGAGACGATTGTGACGGAGGTCCGTGTGTTTCTGGGATTCTGTTTCCCACACTTTGACTTGTACACCTGGCACCGAGGCAGCTGGAACAGTAACAGGTTACAAATTAAACATAACCTCAGTTGAGTTGATATTTGACATTGCAAGGGCAATCTTTCAGTCAACGCATAAGAATGTGCAAGGCGTTATTATGCGCCACACAGACAGGGACTCGGCGAACAAATCCACATACCATCCCTGTATTATTTGTCACTAAATTTACCTAATACTTAATCGTAATTAAAAACATGGTAAGCGGTACATGACGAATTCGTATAGAAATTCAGGCTATTTACACCCTTGACATCTTAAACAGAAAGAGAAGTGACAGCTACAGTTCTCTAGTGGTCTCCTACAGGCATGGAGATACTGAGGACCTAGTCTGTCAATTGACAGTATCCCCCCAAACACCACAAGAACGTATTGGTATAAGGTAAAGAAGCCGTCACATCCGTTGCATGTGTTTTGATTTTACGACCGTTTCAAAGTCTCAAAGCTTGTTTCCTTGTGTTGCAACTCCCCAAATAGCTGAAGATGAATCTTCCGAGTGTTTTATTTATCTGCCAGTCGCCGGTGGGATTAAACAAAGCACTTGACTAAATCTTTATCACACAGAATGTCACTTAACGTGCATTTATCATCAACCCTTTGTATGATCAAAAAGCTAAGACATAAGGCGCAACCCACATTTTAACCTACACAAAAGACCACATGCTGCATGTGTACAATGCTCCCAGAATCTATTATATAATAGCATGTTTACCCAGAAGCCTGACAATGTGCCCATTAACTATTCTGACACGTTGAATTCCCTGGCCCCAGTCCAGCAGATTACAAGCTGCATTGAGATTCACCTTTGAGTATGGAGTTATATTTTCAACATTGGGTGAGTGAGTGATTGTGGACATTACGCGGTTTTCGACAATCTTTCAATCATATCACTGCCGCTTCACCTACATCACGTTGGTGCGAGAGTTCAATCCCCGGGCTGAAAGAGGGGTACCCGCGTAGAATTCGAACCCACAACCCCTGACAGATTAGTGAGACAACACGATATTGTAATAGTGTAACCCTTACCTGATTTTCCAAAAGGTACAGCGACCCGAGATAGCACTGCTGCCATGATAAATAGCACTGCTGCATAGAAGATACAGAAGACAAGAGTCAGAATTCCTTTCACAGCAGGAGTGTCTTTACTTGTTGACGATTCCTCTTGGAACGTTTTGCTGATGGAACTCATTTTGTGAAACTTCTTTAACGTCGTTCTGTGCAATCTGTGCGTGGGAGAGGTTGTAGTTGGGGGACAATGACAGGTCAGTTTGGACAGAGAGTCTGTTCTGGTTAACATCGACTCCTCCTTCGGCATCGTCTGAAACATGAACAGATAATAATAGTTTTCATTCGACAGTTTGAAAAAAAGGATATTTGAGCCTCGTGAACGATGAAATTGTGTTCAACGTTACTGAAGCAATATTTCACAGGCGAAGATGGGGTCTTTCTCGAACGGGATAGTACCTAACGTAATTATTTGATTGAAGGTTTAGGGGTTTGCCAAATTTAATCAGGGTACTATTAATATTAGGTAGTACCCCGAATGAGAAAGACCCCATCGGCTTCAAAATCAATGAAAGAACAATGCATACAAGCGTTACATAGTGTGTAATTCTCATATATTTCATTGGAAACAAACAGTTCGTCAAAGATTGTGATTTATTTACTTTAAAAATTCGCTCACATCTGAGGCAACCACAAACCGTTCTGAAAGACATTTGGATATTTTCTGGTGGATATACTGGTTCTTTGTCTTTGTGTCCGCAGTGACACGGAAAGGTACAATCCTACTGATGTAACAGCCGTGGGCCAGCTGGGATCAGGGAGCTACTTATATTGCGCCGGGTTGTCTCGGTTCACTGATCAGAACATGCCCAACACACGTGGGTAGACAACCCTAGATCTTACAAAGGATCAACAAACGTGCAACAGACCTCTAATCCCTTATCATTCGTTTCGATTTCCTCAAATGAAAATAATTCTTTAGATGATGAAGATTCGAGTTTCTATACGTTTTGTAGTCATGGACAAAGACATATAATAAGCGAAAACAAAGACACACAAGACAATAGATGTTTACCATTTTACATGCTTGCAAAGTGTATCGAATTCTTGATACCGTTTATCAACAAGGAAAGGGCATCAAGACATATACATGGTTTGAAGCATGGACGCTATATAGTGTATTAAAGGTCCATGTTTGAAGTAAGATGCAAGCTGAAGTACATGAAAATTTCACTCAACAGCAAATAAGCTCGAGCTTTATAACCTGTATATTGTGCATAGATTAACGAAAGTCATGTCGATAACATCTGCGCAAAACAACACTGCCGTTATTGATTACCTCTTTCTGTTCACTGCGAATAGCTTCTACCATTGTGTCTGTGTGTCTGTTTACTCTGTCTATCCGTACGTCTGACTTGATCAGAGCATTAATAGAAGGTCTCATTCTACACATGTGATGAAGTAAGCTCGTCTCCCTATTGCCTCTGAACTCCAACACAAAATGTGTCCCGACCAGTCGAACTTCGCTATTAACGAGCGCTTACAGCTGACCTTCACCCTCAACATGAGAGTTGACTGGGCTCAGTGGAAATCCCCAGCGTGTTCCATGCATGATCTGGATGACCTTCACCTTGTTAACACCATATCCACTGGAGCTAATTATAGAACCTCTCATCAAGGGGGAGCTTCTCAGGGGAAGCCCCCTTTGAATGATAGGCTCGGCGGATAACAACCGGGGTGGATTGTCATTTTATAAACCTGCCGTACCTATCCTAAATTAACAAACGAAGGAAGTCTACGTATTATGAATATGTAGATCCATTGTGAACTTTGTATCATAAGCGGCTGACGGAAGTACTTGAACTTCGATAACATTTATAATTGCATGATATTAGTCAAGATTGCCATGTGTTGAGAAATGACTTGGTTTGTACGTCTTGTTTCTCATGACTTTATACAACGTCAGTCATAAAATTAATTCACGGTTGACGAAACAAAGAGATGCGTTTTAGAATCTACAATTAAGTTAGTCCTGGTTGGACGTGACAACTGGTAAACTGAAGTATACGTACATCTGTTAGATTTAACACACATGTAGGCTATAATAGAAAAGAATTATTTTCAAAATGCTTGCACACAGCAACACAAACATACACATATTATTTGACTTGTATATGAGACCGGGCAGTAGACGATCACAGATTATAGTCACATGTCAAGAGACGTCATAGATTTATATTTATCTCGCCTGTGACAGCAAATTCTAACCTTTGGACCCAAGATCAGTGACGTCTGGCCGTCCGGAAGCGTAACACCTTTAAGATATATGTATGCATAGTTGGCAGCATTAAACGCGTCATACTTTAAAAGAGGCCTATGTGTGAAATATATAACAAACTGTAAATCATACATTGTAAAAGTGTATGCCTAGTTAAATAACGCCGTATATCTGTAGTCGTAGCAAATGATGATAGGTGTATTTTCTAGTTTTAAAAAGCCAGCCTCGATCATTTCCAACCTTTCTCTGAGGGTGTACCGAAAAATATTATGTTCCATTGATTTTCGAATGCTATTTGAATATGAACCGAATGCATTTAATTGCAAGGGTGACATTTCCGAAGGTTTACGAATATTTTCAAGATTATGTCGGAAAATCGAATGCATTGTTTTTTTCTTAATTTCTGTCAGGGGTGTCAGAAAATAGTTACGGTATTTCAAGAGACTGCTGCTTAACCCACAAATATACTATATCTTTTGTGCATTATTCGTCGTATGTACATAATTTTATGGAGGCCTATATTTATCGTTCCAAAGGTTGTTATTGTTAAAAACAACCCATTGGATCACGTATCCAGCTGTAAACTAGATTATCTCGATTATTAAACAAAAAATAAACGAGTAAGTGAAATGGTCATCGTAATGGGCAATAATTATACTAATTAAACAATGCGACACAATGATGAACAACGTTAACGATGCACTTGTAGGCAGAGAGAGTCTGGTGATCAAGGAAAAAGTCTGGTGATGTTACTCTGTGTCAATATAATGCGGAGGTTCAACACGTGTATACTCAACACATCGAACAATATAACACGGGAAAACAGCATTAGCGAACACAGCTCACGTATACAACCTCTGCCACGTGTGTGGTATATTTATCAGTTTACACGTATAAAGAGATGAAATAATAGATCCAATTATAAACACGAGTCACCACCCCATAACCACTATATACAAGCATTACCTCCATATACAAATACAGCTTGACGGGACCCATGACTTTCCTATACGGTGAAGTCACTCCTGTGAGCTGTTGACAGATAGGTGATAACGTGACGGATCGATATCCAGCGATAACTCATTGCCGTGTCCAGAAAAGTTGCGAGTAGCTGATCCAACTCAAAATGAAACCTGTTGCTCCATGCTGACAAGTTTTATACTCCGTTCTGTTTTGACGTGTCCAGGACAAGCGATTTTTAAAACTGCTCGAATCGTTCAGCCATGCGACACGCAGTAACTAAACCAACAGCAGTTTTGTCCTTTTTGTACAATGGTGTTTGTTCTCTGTCCTTGTGTCCGCTGCAGTCCGAGTGCTAGATGCATGGATGAAAGAGTCAACTGACCCAAGCTTACAGCTTTCGGTACAGTTAAGTATCGGTGATCATGCGAGACCAAGATAGCTGACCAACCAATTGAGAGTAATTAGGGATTAATTACTATCTCGTAATGACATGCGGTTGTGTCAATGTTTTCACAGGTAAACTGTAATTAGTCTTGAAGACATGCGGTTGTGTCAATGTTTTCACAGGTAAACTGTAATTAGTCTTGAAGATATTACTTGGTGTTGTATCTTTTGACTTTAAGTGTTTTAATGTATGAAAACCGCGGCCACCGATCCGCATCAATGGATACCTCATTTCTCTGCTTATGTCTTAAAGAAACAAATCTAAATTATGTGACCCGTGCACAGCTAATGAAGCATATAACACACGGTAACGCGAGTGTTTAATCAGGGACCTTAATCAGATCGTAATTAAAAGATGAAAATGCTTAAAATCCATTTTAACTGGTAAAAGCAACTTCTTTTATGTACAAATAGGGATGTATAAATTTAAATCACCTTAAAGTATGAAGAACTTATGATGCTGGTAGAGATAACCTACGTCCTTGAACATAACAATAATGAGACGCATGCATGTATTTACATATATACTTATTAAAAAAATCAGATTTAAGTGAAGTTATTCTGATATAAACAGTAAACACGTAAATCACAAGCTGTAATTATATTGTCATAAAGACCTGCCCTAGAGTTCTCTGAAAACAAATCTTCAAATTACGTTTCATAAACGTGAATCCCTTATATACATGTACTACTCAACGTTTGATAGGGATACCGTTCTTTTAAAGAAGTTGAAAGAAGTGTTAGTTGGCGTTGAAAGCACAGTTGACGGTTGCATTGCTAAAAAAATTGGTTTCTTCATGGTTAAGTGTGAAACGTTATGCAACCGCTACCCCAAATTTAAAGATGGCGTTTGAGTAATGAAAACATGGTAAGCGGGGCAGGAATGTTGGAGGAAGAACAGGTTGCAAGTACTTTAAATATTTCCCAGAGCGTGGTGTCCCGAGTGTGGCACCATTACCAAAACACTGGAAGTGTAGCCCGACAACATGAAGGCGGTAGGGAAAGGGCAACTGTAGCTGATCATGATCGATTTTTGGTCCTCCAGACAAGACGTCATCTAATGCAAACTGCTACGCAACTGCAAAATGAATTGCGGAACGCTTCTGGTCTATCTGCTTCTACCCAACCAGTGCGCCGACGTCTTCATGAGGCTGTATTGAGGTCTTGTAGACCAGTCTAGACTTTTTTCAAGTCCCTTAGTCACTTTTAATCACTCTCTTGTTATTAATTGTAAATTGTTATGTGTATCGGTAATGCGTAATGCATATCACCCTATCCATGCTGTGACTTAGGCTGGCAGGTTAATTAAAAGGGATATCATTTTAAACAGGGCATTCTATTATAATCACAGTCACAGGGACTTGATGAAAGTCTAAGACCAGTCCTGCGAGTGCCTTTAAACCGAACACCATGCTCAAGACCATTTGCAGTGGGCAAACCAACATGTGACATGGACCCTGAATGGCTGGAGGTCAGTGCTCTTCACTGACGAATCTTGTTTCTGCTTGGATCAGACAGACCGAAGAGCAAGAACATGGAGATGTGTTGGAGAAGGTTCCACAGGCAACATGTCGAAAAAACACAATGCATGCCATTAGGCAGGGGATGCTGACCGGAGTTCGGTACAGGGAGGAGATCCTTGATCCCACTATCAGACTTTTTGCAGATGCCATTGGCCCACAGTTTGTTCTTATGGATGATAATGCTCGCCCACACCGTGCCAGGGTAGTCTCAGTTTTCTTGGAGCAGAGACAGTTATTCACTTTAACAGGTCTTGGCAGTTAACTGGGAGTAATGATCTCATTGCAATTCATCAGTGTGACCAAAATGAATGTTTCCTGACATAATCTTCTTTTCTTTCACTGTTTAATGCATGTTTAAGCATGATGTAAACGTTTGTAATACAAACACATGGCGTTTGATTCCTGTGTAACTGTTACCACAGCTTTATGATGAAAACGACCCAATATCCCTATCAAAAGTTGAGTAGTATACAACGGTTCTGTTATATGTGTTGACGTAAATATAAGAAGAAATATATATCAATGATATAAGAACAAACTGAAAACTGTATGGACCCAACACACGTATATACGTGTTCCCAAATGGAGGCACTTTATGATTATAATCGTTTGTGTATGTGAGGTTGTCAATGCGCTGATGAATTTGTTGCATCAGTAATATGACGTCATACATATACAATTGTCTCAATATGAATTAAAAGCATGCATGATATCATTAGTTTTTAGCTACGACTTCCATTCAGTTTATTTGTAAAAGCTCTTTGCGCACACACATCACCATTGCCAGTGGCGTAACTACTATGTAGCGAAAACGCAAGTGCTTACACTTTTCAATTTTGGAGAAAAAAACTAACTGTTTTCGTGGATAGTATTGAGTCATTGACAGCTTATCCAATCATTTGGTGCTGCACTCAGTTTAATCATTTGCAAACATGCCATTGGGGCGTCACTCAGACGTTGCCTGCTAGCCTAACGAACTACATACATATACTTAATGACATTTCTCAGCAACTCTGTTGTGCTTACATTTGAAAATTTCCTAGTTGCGCCTCTGATTGCCAACAATTGTCAATGTCAATTGTAAATATGTTTGTCCCTTCGTTCAGCCTTACAACCTAAATTGGATCGTTGTCATGGTCATACAAACATGTGGCTTAAACGTGAGTCTGAGCTGGCATCAAGGCCAGCAACTGCTAAAATTGGGCGAATACAAAGTCCACTTCACGTTCTCATGTGCACTGGGCATGAAAAACAAATGTGCAGTTGTTTATTTGCACACGTTTTATACATCAACGCGCAATGTAAATGGAAATTAAACTTCTACTTCAACACTGGCGTGGAAAGGTACCTCTAAACAAAGACACACCATGGATAAAAGGACGACAATAAACTATCTTCGTGACTTCCAATGCAAAAGACATAATAATGACAGCAGGATGCATAATATGCAAACTTGCAAGTGCATTAGAGCGCTTCCTTACCTTATATATAGGAAATCGCCGTTTCGGAGGTAACTTCAGCTTGCAAATGAAAATCGAGAGGGACACTCTAGATTGTAAATCGTGTAACGGAGCAGTGTAAGAGGTAACAGTCGGGTACCGTTGTTATCAGGGTGGTCATTCTGTTCTGATTAGAGGTCAGTGGAAGGGTCATATACATGTAAGTGACCATTTGTAAATAGGGCACATTACTGATTCACGTAGCGTCTTTGTTTGTGAGGCCCCTGCTAACACCTTAGTGTCCCTTTGCCTAGTTCACGACGGCATAGATATCTTCTGACTCAACCATACCAATTATAAAACACCGTACACCAACATTAAATGATATATCATTGTTAATAAACACCAGTTGTTATTTAATGCTAATGATGACACTGTGCACGAGCATGATTGGTGGCACACTGTCGTTGAATACCAATGATGACATTGCGCATAAATATATTTGATGGCACATTTTCCCGAACATCGATGATGACATTGTGCATGAGCACGATTGGCGGAGCACTGACATGATTGATGGCACATTTTCATTACACACTAGTCTTTCTCACAGATGCTCAATAACATATTTTATCCCATGCCAGTCTACTACTGTAAGCCCACACCGATCAGTTTAGCAGGAGGTTTCCATTTCGGACCGCCTGAGTTACCATGATGTTGCGCCTTTTCCATACATGCAATCCAATTGCGTTGCTTTGATAATACAGAAAACGACGTCCTCCCCTTTCAAATAAGTCATTTTCATCTAACATTAAGACCGCTGGCTTCAAATATATCGGTCTATTTAGGTGCATTTTATTATTCATTAAAAGTCATTGCCGCAAGCACCAATAAGAATTCCGAACCCAGAGTGAGCTTGCGGCGTATCATCAATACATCATGTCAAGGACAAGTGTTTAAAAACCTTGATATTCATACTGGGGAAAACAATCAAAGTACATGCATGGTAAACACGAGTGACATCTAGGTCACCGAGACCTAGTTGTCACGCGGCAGGGCTTACCTTTCACGTCACGATCACGCCTCATAATTGTTGTGTCTTTGCCGAAAATACACGAGATTTCTTCAATAACCTTAAACATCAACGCCAATCACCAATCTACTTCCATGAATGTAAACGCTGTACATAAATCAGAGAAGCTACATTACAATCAACCTGCTTTGTCCTTTGTGTACATGTAACAGCGTCCTCAACTTGTCATCAACGAATCATTTTTGTGTTCTTCATATGTATCAATTTATAGTAATTGAATCTTTTGATTCATTTCGGTATTACTTTTTAGAATAAAACGTTACATTACATGGTATTCTTTGTCAACGTGATTGCAATGCACACGGATAAATATATACAAGAACGCTGCTAATGTACTCCACGATATTGTAACCATAGACCTAGACTTTTGTCAAGAGGCTGAGTGAAGCCGTAGGATGCTGGACTCCGGTTTACTCTACAATGCTGCTCTCTGCCTCAGGGCAACATATATTTATAGAGAAGCACATTTGTCTCTTGGTCTCTTTCTTAACATGTATTTAAGCAATTGTTCAGCCTACCATAGATCTAACAGAAACGAAAGGTGCCGTTACAAACCGAGCTAGTCTTTTTTGGTCGGTGGTAAAGTTTAGATATTGAATGTCAAGAACATACTCTCGTTGTCGTTAAAGTTGCACAGTTACTATCATATCTATATTAAAGGTTACTCCTCTGTGGATACATTTCCTTTATTAACCAAGTCGAAGTTGAATATGTTAATCAGAAACAAGTCTCTCTGAGAGACCTCTGTCATTTATTTCACTTTTTGAAACATATTTGGCAGGTCTATAAACATTCCAAGTCTTGGAATTGCTTGAATTTGACTCTGTAGACTTATTTCAATAAATGTACGCTTAAAATATCCACACAGGGAGTCTCAGAGTAAAATCGGATCTACACAAGAGAACAAAACGTTCTGAGACTATTAACAGTCTAAATCTGAAGCATTCGGTGTACTATTGATCAAGCCCAGCACGCGAACACCAAATGCGTTTGTCCAACAGCGAGCTAAAAATACTTGTTCTGTTATAATTAGACCAAGACTACAATTGATATGTGCCCATGTTTATCTTGGAGCTCTGTAGCTAAGGAAAGAAGATTGGCTGGCAGATTGAAGACCTTCACGGCTCAGTGTTAAGACCAGTCCAAGCTGGATATTGACATGGTCATTATCATTGACCGTTACCTTACTCTGCTATAAAAAGATAACAGCGGCCCTGGAGTAACAGGATCGGAGACTAGGATGCGCGAGAGCATGTCAGCTGTCACTGAAACGTCACGCGGTATCTGTAGAAAAAGTTACAGATGTCTATCGATTCGTAGATACCAAAGATCTGGGGGAGGGGGGAAGCCCGGCGCCCTAACTTTGGGAACTTTATTTTTTTTTCCCATCAACACTCCCCACGTATGGGCGCCCTCTTTCAACGCGCCAATGGATACTGGCCGATGAATTTTGCGTCATCAGACATCATAAAAATGCATTTCTGACCACAGTGGAAATAATGGTAGAAACGTGTTCTGTTCCTTTATGGTCTGAGAAATTTTTTTTTTTTAGCGAGTTGTAGTAACATTTTTTATAATATCTATATATACTTTAATATGATGTTTTACGTTGTTTTACGTTCAATAGCAATATTTCAGCCATAACGCAACGTGTATACATGTATAAGGTGCACACCAAGGGAAAATAGTTCATAAAATAGATCGATAGAAAGAAAAGCGAAAACAAACAATCCCTATTCTAGACGCACTGTACGATAAGCATATGGTTACTGGAGCCCAGTTCTTTCTAAGTGACTCGTACCACCTTACTTCCCGAAAGCTGTACGCGTTGGATACAAGGAAAGTTGTGTGCCTCTTGGCGGGTGACTTTCGTTATTAATTGTCATTGACAACTGGGAGTGATTTAGGGTTTTACGTGGTGTTCGGCAATCTTTCAGTCACATCACCACGATCTCATCAACATATTACGTCGGTGTCGGGGCTCTTGTCTCTCCGCGCTGAAAGTTGACAACTGGGACAAGTGGAGGAAAGTAATCTGGCTAATGGCAGAACATGGTGCCAGCTAGGATCTTAAGAACCATCGTAGAATCACAAATCTGATCCCTGTGGG
>JAUELE010115870.1:0-14523 GCA_031471655.1 Diodora aspera
TTCCCCCCCCCCCCCCACACACACACACACTCCGGTGATCTCATCTGCCCCCGTCGGAGAATACCTGACCCCAACCCTGCTACGTTCACACCTACTTCAGTTCACTTCGGCCTCTGACAAAGGAAGGTTATATCCTTTCACCAAGAACGTCTATGTAAACCTCAAGGACGCCAGTGTTCTTCATCTGCATGGTTTATTTTTAACCAGATACTCTCAGAGTGAACCACCAGAGCTACCAAGTCCCGCACGAGTGCAGTATCTTCTGACTTCTACCCTCGGGAAGGAAGACGAGTGCCCTGAACCGGTGGAGCCAAACGATTCGAGACTGAGCGCAACAAAAGCGTAAGCATTAACTTGGAATATCTTGTTTACTTCGGACGTGTCGGAGAGAATAACATTTATGTTTCAAATCTATGCTGACCTCCAAAAGAAACGGTTCAAATAAAAATGATCTCCATTCAAACTTTTGTCCCACGTCATGTTTCTTTGTGTGAATGTTCATCAACAGTTTCTGTTATTTGGTTCGGTTATGCTTAAACAATGCTATTCGGAATACATACATTTATCTCTTTTGTAACATGCCTTTTTGTTTTTATCTTCGATCTATTTCAAAGTCTTTGTATCGTTTCTTTTTTTAGTCAGTATATCTTTAATCCATTAGGAATAACCATGTATATTACACTGTGTAATACATGAGTGACATCTTTTTTAAGCAGCTGTAATACTAGGCAGGTACACAGATAACTTCCTCTTAATCTTCATTAGATTGTCCATTTATCTCACACTGTGAAGACCGTTCGGTGCATCTGCATAACTGATTCGGGTAAACTTCATCATGCAGCACTAAGGGGACATTCATTGCTGTATCTCAATATGCAGTTTATAACACACCTGATGTAGTTTGTCTTGGTGTTCCTCCAAAGTTGAATTTGCTTTGAAATGGTTCAACTGTATTGAAAATGTGCCTGTTTACCAGCACTGCCCTTATAAAGACACTTGTTTAAAGTGATTTTTTTTTCAAAGCTACAATTACCATCACACTATGATTTTGATGTCTAAACAATATTATTTTGTTTAGAAGCACGGCGTTCGAAGCGCTCATCCAGAAGCCAGTTCTGAAAACATGTGAAGCGTGTCCACCCAGAGTTCATACACTTACATCGTTCTATGGAGGGAAGTGTTACGTCATCTTCGCAAACCAACAGAGAGTTCGTTATGTTACTTGCGAGTAAGTACACCTTTAGTTTATCTCCCTTCTCCTAAAAACACTAGACCTGGTTTTGTTTCAAATTAAATCAACGCTACACTGTATACTCAGTCCAACTATTCAAGGGTCGGGTAAAGACCTATGCATAATTGTACAAAATCATTAAAATGGGTTTTACTGATAAATGTGTATTTTTGAAAATGAACATCGGAAATCTGCAATTGCATGAGAAGAAGGCGTTCGCTCGTGACTTTTTATACTCATGGTGCTTTCTGGTGTTTTTTTTGCACATTTCGAGTCAGTTTTAAAGTACTGATTGTTAGCATGTTTTGTTTCGAGCAAGTCGCTGTATTAAACGTCAATAATCAAGCATCGTGTATTATAAATCATTGTGGATATTTCACCTAACTGCTGCGTAGACCATAGCCTCAAAGGTATATTATTATGCCTATCCCAATGCGTGATCCTTCAGTAGTTGGGCTGAGTGTCAAATACCACTACAAACCCTGCCTCAGAGGATCACCAACTTTACATACTATCTTTAAATTGTTGTGTTGAAACGAAGAAAACTGAATGTAAGGTGACGTCACGTGATATTTTGAACCCACCTAAGGGGCAAACATCCCTTGCATTTCGCTAGACATTAAGAATCAATGAGTCATGAAAGAGCTGTAAGTTGCCTTATATGAAACCCAATTCAAATTGGCTTCCTGAAGATTGCCGTTCGGCTATATTAACAACAAGCATAGCTGTGTGATGAGCTGTTGTGTCAACTTAACACACAGCTACATTAACAACACACATAAATGTCTGAAGTACTGTTATGTTCAATTAATACATTGCTCCTAACAATCGAGTTTCTTTGGCTGACTTAAAATTTAATGTCGCCATGACACGCACAGTACACTCTTGCTTATGGAGTTCACGCTTCTTTATTGACGCAAGTTTTATGTTTTGGTGTCACTACTAACACCACTTTAAATAAAGAAATGTGCATCCAGTAAGCAAGACGGTTCTATGTTTGTCTTACCACTGCTGCCTACCACTGAAGAACACAATGACATGGTGTAAAGATGCCACGTACATGTGTTCTCACGCAGCGGTTCCTCACAGAGACAACTGAAAGCCTTTTCAGTAACTCCCATTCGAGAGGTTCTCACGTCTAAGAGTGTATGTTAAATCGTTGACGGTACAGTACCTTTTTGTAATGGACAAGGACTTGGAAGGACATAGAGGAAATATGCTTGGATGGTTGAGCACGAACATGTTGATAAATCCTGTTCTGACCAATTGACATATTTTGAATTCCAGGAAGAAATGCAGATCCCCGTGCACGTGTTCCAAGAGCTTTTGCCAGAGGACCCGCTACTCCAAGATCTGGTTCTTCTCCGTGTGTTCTGGGGCTAATCTCCCCTTTGGCTACCATCCGGGTCTTAACTTCCGCTATCTTTACCTAGCCCAGGACTGTACCTGCAGATCGTTTTGAATAACGTAGCAAAGTAAAATGAAGTGTTTTAAATTGTTGAGATGTTCTTTGAAACCTGCTGTATGTTTATATAAATGATAAATTGTGCATGTATATGTTTCGGTGTCATGCGCCATCGATGGAAGCAGCTTCCAGGGTTTTAACGGATTTTTAACAAGCTAGTTCATTGTTAGGCTCTCTGTCATACACTAAACTACTGATGTGCATTACAGTACTGCCTTGTGCTTGTATCAGTTTGAGTAGTATTGAATGCAAGGACGAGAAGTTTGTCAATGTTGTTTGGTCCTATTTTGCCTATTTTGAAGGTACGATTATAATCGTTATGAAAACTTTATTTTCACAAGTTTTGTTTGTTCGAATAACATCGAAGACCTATTATTGTATACATTCCACTTACCATCTCGTACATGTACCTATGTCTTTCGTCTAAATTAGATTTAGTGGATTTCAGTAGACACGTTTTGGACAAATCGTTTCGAAATAGAAACTTCATTTAGTTGCAATGTCTGTTTATACAACAAGTAAATCCTTGATATCTGAGTTACTTATTTGTTATGTAATGATACACGTTCTGACAATCATCAGTATCTATGCCATAGTGATAAATGGTTGGAGAATACATTAAAGCTGTATTCAATTTTTCTCTGCCGAAGTGTTTTTTGAAATAGTAAGTACAAATACTTTTCGCTCGTTTGGAATCAGTTTGTTAAGAATGTGGAACAACAGTTTATTTGTTATATTTTCTATCTCGTCAATTTTAATCTTTGAACTGATATTGGATGTGGTTTATGTTCATGTTTGTACTGTATTTTCGGTTGTTTTGTTTTAATCTTATGCTTCATGATCTCAAATGACTTTAAATAATAAATAAATTATAATAAATTATGTTCGAAAGTGTATTTTCGTTTTGAAATGTTGCACCTTATGCAGTGTTTTGTTAAGGTATGACCGATATACTGATGCATTGTAAGTAGACAATTGCTACCACCTGAAAATGGTTTTGGTGATGAGTCGATTGGAAAAAGGTTGGATGCACATCTCATACTTGTAAGACAAGACTTAACGTGCATTGCCAGAGTTACATGACCCTGGATTGCTCTCAAGCATCTAGTCATTGAATGTATTTATGAATGGATATATAGAAACACGACTAGGACCATAATCTTCAAACAGGTTTTGAAAATACGTCGCAATCATTATTCTAACACCGTGTTGCTACCTGACATACCTCGTCCTACAGTGTTGATCGCTAGAACTTACACGAACACTCGAGTTCGTCACATAGCAGTGTTGTGCACTAGAACTTACACGAAAACTCGAGTTCGTCACCTAACAGTGTTGTGCGCTAAAACTTACACGAAAACTCGAGTTCGTCACCTAACAGTGTTGTGCACTAGAACTTACACGAACACTCGAGTTCGTCACCTAACAGTTGTACGAATGCTTGATTCCGAGTCGACGCAAATAGGCAGCCTAGATCACAAGAACCCCGAGAAGTATACTTATTTTGTCATCTGAACAGCATCCAAGCAATCTGTTCTGTAACTCCGATCTCGCTCAATGAGCATCTTGTACATCATGCATGACTATGGCTATGGCTGCAAGATGTCCCATACAACGTTAAGCGTCAACTCAAGTTGCAAATGTAAGAGTACTCAAGACAAAGATTAACTTTAAGTCTTTTCAGGATGAGAACAACTCGTACAACTCCCAAGATGTCAACTTACAAGTAAACTCAAATCCAAAGTCATTACGCCAGTCGTACACAGCTCTTCCGTAATGACTGAATGATTTAATGAGTGATAGTAACACCGACATTTCTACAAACAAAGCCTTATTAGGTTCAGATAAGCTGGCACAGCACACTCTCTGAAGACGTTGACTAGACTCGCAAGTAAGTTTGTTGCTGAAGTAAAGAGCACAGCCCACCCTGGGGACGTCGGGGGACGCGTGATGTCAATGTGATTAGGAAGACGAGGTCTGCGATGTCTGGCGTGATTTGCTCTCTACGTCTCCGGAGACTGCCCTCACCTTTACACAACTTGCAGATTTGCGCTAAACTGATCCAAGGGTCACGGATGATAACTAGGAGGCCTTGCGGACTTGTTCGGATTGAGGAACTTGATTTGTGCATGAACTTAAAATTGAAGTATATAGTTCTTTGCCATCATAATTTGGATTCAGAGGTCCAAGCACAAACTACACAAAAGTCTTTATTTTAGACCCAGGTTATCTCCATCAGATCCAGGATGAAAGTTTAATTTGGTTAACAGAACTGGATTTTGAATATATATTTAACAGGACAGTGGGTACCTAACATCAACAGATTTTCGGGCATTGCTGCAGCACATTTATCAAAGTTTGAACCCCCTTTGCTGCTCGGCTTGTTGGTCTGTGATGTTGAAGACTTACGGATGTGTTCCGGTCTCGCTTCTGATGCGCTAGACAAGGTTGTGTCTCGTTCGTCTAGATTTTGATGGATTTGTGTCATGGAAGCGGAGGAGGGGGGTTCGAGTTCCCTAACCCCCTCCCATTTATTCACTCGAAATGGCTCAGAATGCGTCGCTTACGATCTAGGACCCCAAAGCTTCCGGGGCCTAGATGACCCCTGGACCCTCGTCCGACGTCCTTGGATCGTTCCCTCTCTGCAATTGCTTCCGTTGCCCCTGTCATTATATTGCTTTATTTGGACTAGTTACAAAACGCACTTTGACCTAAATAAAGGCAGGAAAATGCTCCTTAGAGCTTCTATAAATTAAACATTTCCTGGATAAAATAACCTCAAACCCGTCTGTGTAGATCACTCGTCGCTTCGTCAAGATTCAGCTTCCGGCACCCCCTTTCACAAATCCTTAAACCGCCCCTTACACCCACCTTATAATATAATTTATATTTCTGTAATTACAGTAAATAGCAAACGTAATATTTGATAACAGTTTGTCGTCAATTATCTAACAAAAAAATAGATTGTCTCACACCATGACGGAAAAAATAGTTTACAAGAGACAGAACTTCTACCCCCCTACAAATGAAATGGTCGACCACTTGAGTTTTAGGAGGAAGGGAGAGGGGCTGGACATTTCTTTTTTGCAGACTATTTTTTATCTGAAGGCATGAGGCTACATGTATATTTGTTTTTTAATGTAAAAACAATTACCCACCCCCCGCTTAAATAGCAAACTATGGAGGATATTCAAAATTTCATTATCTTGTATTAAAACACGGGCGTCTCATTTTTCAAGAGCAGGACTATCGATCCCGAATCAAACAACCAACCATCCATCCATTCATGCATTCATGCATCTATGCAAGGCATCCATCCATACATGCATCCATCCACCGCCCGACCGACCGACCGACCGCTTGGTCGATCAATTAATCCATCAATCAATCACGCAATCGATTTGATTAGAAGGAAATTATTCATCCCGAAATGATGTCCAGAAAGGCAGGTCAAAATGAAAGCTCAATTTGGTCGCCTCCTTTGCTCTTGGGTCACTGGACCTGGGTCAGATGGATGGTACACCGCCCCATGAAACACCAGAACGCTGAAACTACAGAATTATATTTTCATACGTTTCGCCCATGGTCCTTGTAACGTGTTACCCAGGCCATGTTATCTGGGCTGTCTTGTAAACTAGTTTTCATTATCATTATTTCGTGGCATCAGCGCACAGTACTCCCAGAGGAGCCTGCAGATATTATGGATGGATGTTCAATTACACGAATTAATACGCCTCTCAACTTCGTAATGCCCTGGCCTTGATAAATGAGTTATATATCGCCCTGGATGTACTCTCTGACCCACACGTCCTCGTATATTGTCTGTCGATGGACAGAAATGCCAGTAACGCTTTCAGGGACGTGTATATATGTCCAGTACGGGTTGACTTCACACGACGGTAAGAGAGAGCGGAGAACAACCGTGTGTGTTAATCTGCAGACAAGCAGTCTTTAAATTTGTCAACATACAAATAAATCTTCTTAGTACTGAGTGAGCAATACATGGGTACGACGTATGTGATTAACCACGATTTACAGCAATCGTTCAGCCATATCTCCACAGTATCCGGCGTACACCTCCCAGAGAGGAACACGGTTGAGATTCGAATTAACAAATTAACAACTGTCAAACATGGTAGATGAGGGAGCGATAATTTGATTTATAGGGGATGAAAGATTTTGAAAATAAATAGCTTGCAGACAATTTTGAAAAATGAATACATGTAGATGCCATGAGTGAAGAGTGAAAATTAAATAGTTTGCAGAGATATATACATTTTTTTCTTTTAAAATTATATAATGTATCATGAACATCTGTTTGCACCCACAGGGAACAAACATTCCTATTATCTTTAATCTCTTTCCACTACATTTTATATTTTTGTAATTGTATTCAAAATCAAAATTACCCAGAAAAAGAATCTTTAACAAATAATAGCTTGTTGGCACTTATCGAAAAACAAAAATAATCTCATAAAAAACAATAGTTTGCAAGAAAAATATCTTCCAACTCCGTCCCCCCACCCCCTGCTCCTTTACAGATAGATTAACAATTATCATGTCTTAAATCTATATCGATTCATCCAAACTAGTAGTTCCCAAACACATGGTCGGGTTCCAAACGAGGATCGCGGGATGGTTTGTGTTTATGTGTCGGCCCTGTGGGTCAGCAGGCAAAACCTATTTCTGTGTCCGAGGTTGCACCTCAGAAAGTTTGGGCAGTACGGTCTCAGTGATGGTAAAGTACTAAAACCCAGAAGTCATCGATGACGCTGTATGTGTTGACTACCTAGTTGAACCTTGCGTTACGAATGACATTATTATTATACATGTATTATTAAAAAATGATTGTACGTACGTGGTTGTCACAGGTTGTTGGATTAGCTATAATGTATTGGGGACAATAAACATGAAGTTAATGACATTTTTCAGTGACAAGGCGGACAGTACATAGGACGGTTGCTGTATTGTCATTTCCTGGTATAAACCATGCCCACTAAATAATACGTGTTTTGATTTCTTTCGATCTCTGTAAGTTCCTCAAAAGCTCTCAAAACACCCCAATTCTCCAAATCATATGCCTCGGTGAAAGTTATTTTACGGGTGCTTCGATCATTATTTATGTTATATAACTGCTCTTTAGTTCAAAGTCATTGCTTTAATGTGCATATCTGTGTTGTAAGTCTTCCAGATCATATCCACAGGGGTATTTTGGGATTTAAGTATGTCCGACAATCGTGCCTTGTGTACATGTACAAGTACGACATCTGTTTCTGCTCGTAAGGGTCACTGTGCAAACTATGACAAAACAATGATAAATAACAGTACGGTTAGGCCACAGAAAACAGGGGTGCGTTGCTTAGCGAATAGGTGATGTCATCTAAAGTAGACGACACTTTTCATCTAGACACAGAATATATTATCATCTATGCAGATTGAAGTATCGTCAACGTAGGTTTTTACAGAATTGATCACTATGGCACTAAATTAATGTGGGGAGAAAGTTTTCATTGGGTCTTTCATCTTTGACCTGTCACTTTGACGTTTTGTAATCTCTCGGTCTTCCTGATTTCCCTCAAACAAGTGTTCCGCTAAATGTGAACATAGGTTCATTAAAATAACACTTGGGCAGTGGTGAGCGCAGCTGCTGTGTAATTCGGGGAATCTCCGATTGCACACAGTGTACATGTGTTTGAAACACGCTTCAAGGTAGTCAAGGTCGAAAAAATAGCTCTGTGGCGTATATGTCCATGACAAGCCTGCTGTTGCCTAACACATGCATCAAGTCTCCCAGAATAACCAGACATAATTACGACTTTATACCGCTTGAGGACAAACATATTTTAATGCGTTTGCACTTTTTGTGTGTTCACTATGTTTCCATGTAAATCCTAACATCGTGTGCAATAGGCTTCACTATCGAAGCACTAAAACGTTGTTAGTGCATAAATATGAAGAAGTTTAAAAACCAGAAAAATAAATTATGCGTGTCCTCAATGCCGATATGAAAGATTTAAATGGCGATGAAGCAAATACAGATACAGTGGACACAATTTAATATCTTTTGAAGAACAATTACGCATTATGAGTAGGTGATAACCTTATGACATAGACTTTCACTATTAAACTGTTAGTGTAAACAAAATATAACATTGACTGTAAGCTGCAAATATGTACTAGTATATAGCCTTCCATGATGTAGATAAACGACGTGTATTATGTATGCTTGAATCTCAATCTTAAATTCAGTCTTTCCATCCTATGTTTGAGAATAGATACATGTAATAAAGTCTGATTATATCACTGCACCGCAACACAGGCGTCATCACATGAACAATGACAGCTGCAAGAAACTATGACCAACCACATTCGCGAGAAGACAGCTGTAAAATCAGGATTTCCCGAACTTGACGCCAAGTATTTACAAAGATTAGCAAACTGCATTAGATGACACGTCAATCGTCTTTTTATATCAGTTTCGTCTCGCTCTGGCTTTCAAGCGACCTCCAACTAGATTAACTTGTCTCTTCAATTAGATGCAAGTGGACAAGTAATTTGATTAGTGGTGAGACCCGGACAACGCAAGGAGAAGCGATAAAATGTAGTAAACCCAGCGAAATATTTATTGTGTTTGGTTATGAAACATGCTATGGCATAGTTTGATATTTAGTATTTAGTGTGAACATCTCCCATCGTCAAAGTTCTATACTGTAAGATTGGTGTATGTTGATGTATAACTGTCAGAGACGACTGAAAAACTGTCACATTTCGGCTAATTTCAGAGATATTTATTCTCGAGAGAGAACATTTGTGACGAACAATGACACGAAAAGAAAGTTGGTACAGGTTGTAGGCCTAATCATTTCCTTTGTATGTATACTTTGGGCGTCAGTATACTTTGGTGAGTGAGTGATTTGAGGTTTTACATTGTTTTCGGCAATCTTTCAGCCACATCACCACGGTCTCACGAACATCACGTTGGTGTCAGGGCTCCTGTTTCTCCGAGGTGCCCGAGAGGGACGTGAACCACAATTGCCAAGGCTGACATTGCTGGGCCAACGCGCTAACCACAGCACCATCCCGCGCCCACGATGTGTAAAAGACACCCTGAGGGCCAGGGCTCTGTTTCACCAAGCGATATTAGTCAAGATCAATCTTAACAACTCAATTAATTTTAAAACTAACCTCACAAACATTTGTCCATATTTCTGAAAACAATCTGGGAGTCATTTTAGGACATGTTTCTGATTTCTATAGCTTCAGGTTGTTTTGTCAACTAGAATGATGGTTCAAACTTGGTTTCAAACGTTGATCTTAACAGTTTACAAACAACTTAGTGCTAAGATCCCCTTGTGAAACAGGGTCCAGGACAGTAAAAGTAGATTCCTATTTTAGTTGTCTTGTACAATAAGCATTGGGTTACTGGGGCCCGACTGGGTCAAAGTGACACCAAGCTTCCTAGACCACATGTTCAAATGTCCAAGTATCATAACATATATATACGTTCATAAATTTTAGAGAATAGAAGAATTTATTAAGCAAGAATTCAAAATCTCCATTGCAGTCCATGTTCGCCAGTAAATCTTTACCCAAATAACACCCGAATAATACTTTCTCGCATTGTACATTATCACGTGACAACCATCCATACCTTCACAAACAAGATGTCTTTGTGGCTTTTCTTTAATCCAATATTTGAAAATCACGAAGCAACACATCTATTCATGTATCTACCATAGCATACTTAAGTCTTATCTTACAATATAGCTGAACTGACTATTATTCTCTGGAGAATAAGATTTCTATGTTTATCACTCAACAGGAACTATTAACCCTTAAAGACCAGAAGCTGATATAGCTAACACATGCATGGTCGCACTTTGTCTTATCTGGCAATTAATCGTTTTAAATCCCAGAGTTGAGTTAATGCTTTACATTACATACCGTAAATCTTTAAATAAACACATGCTTTAAATAAATGTCCAGTCAACAAGCCTCTTGAAAAAACTGCCTGCATTGCATAGTGCCTGCCTTGATTAAACGTTGGGATAAAAGCAAAACTGATCATGACAAAAATTGATATGTACAGTAAGTTTAGATATGGCACCTAAAATGTGTTTAAAAATCCTCTCTGAAAAACAATAAATGCCTGTCTCAAATAAGCACCTGCGTTGTCAAAAGCCTTCTGGTAGGCAATCTTTCAGCCATAGTGCAATGTCTGTGAAAGATGCACACGGAGGTAAAACAGTTCATAAAGATCCACAGAAAGCAAAACGAAACAACTCCATTTTAGTTGATTTGCATGACAACAGCATTCCCACAAGGTACTTAACCGAAACTGTGACCCCTTCATATGGATGTAACATTGACAGCTTCTTGAAAGTTGGGAGTTGGAAGATAATTTTGGAGGTCTGTAAAGCACTGCAGAGGGTAAATTAGTCTGTCTCCCAGACCCTAAAGCATACAAAGATAATGGTGCCTGCCCAAGTCTAGATATTTACAAGTCTAGGATTTCTCAGCTTTAGAAATTACGAATATCACTGGGCTCCTTTTCTGGTTTTAATATTTTGAGTAAATAATTGTAGATTAATATTTCTGGGACTAAATGTTAGTCTAACAAGGGTAAATGGGCATGCTGGACAAGCATTTGGTTACAGAGGTCCTATGATACAGACATCTGTGTGTGCTAGGAAATTTTTCTTGTTAGCCACTGTGGCTAAAACGTTCGCCATCATTTAGCCACAACCTGTCAATTAGCCCATGCAGGGTATTTTTTGTTCAGGTTCGCATCGCAATTTGCTAGTCAATTTAAGCTGAATGCTAATCAATTGCTGATAAAATGATGATCAATTCGCATGAAATGTTAATCATTTTCATTCTGAGAGCAAAACTGCTAATCAAAAATTTCCAAATTTCCCATGGCTAACGTGGCGATCTGTAGCATCAGTCTGATTGGGTCTCACTACTCTGAACAAGGGAGAATTCACTTTTCTAATGTACATACCAGTGACAGAAGTTTATATCTAGGCCTAGGTGTAAGCAACGGTTTACTGGCACTCCAGCAAATTCACCACTGTAAGGGTTAACATGCACAGGTTGCATACACAAGCGGCGTGGGGTGTCACGGTCTGAAAAGCATAAATATCAGCTTCATCCGCCCTCAAATCAGAAAATCAGGCTTTAGTTACTCATGCATAAAAAACTTGAAGATGCTATCCGACACAACCTAGAGAACCTAGACCCCTGGAGAACGCAAATACTGATACAAATATAGTGATATGAAATGGCCTGGACATGCCCAACAAACTCTTAGTGAAGTTATGTTGAGGTACTCGAAAAAAATGTTAGCTCTTCCTCAATTGTCATGCTTCAAATCTGAAAAATACTGAATTATTTTTGACAACCAGCTTGCAAAGTACAGGTACCGTACCGTAAATATCCCATTAAAATTTAATCCAACTGCTAGAAAAAAACCATTTTGCTGGAGATTCACATGACTTCATCATGAAGATCACCAAAAGGTCAACATCAGTTGATCTGTTAACATCAGTTGATCCAGCTAAGATGATGCTTACGATGTAAGTGTAATATTTCAGCAATAACACAATATGATATGCAAGATGCACACAAAGGAGAGAAGACAGATCTATCACAAAAGAGATCAATAGAATGAATGATTTTGGTATTTAGCATTACCTTCAGTGACATTTGAGCTATATTGCAACATTTTAAGACAGAAAGAAAAGTAAGTGAGTGATTTTAGATTTTATGTGGTTTTCAGCAATCTTTCAGCCATATCAACACAGTATTACCAACCTTCGGTCGGTGCTAGGCTCCAGTCCCTGGGTTGAAGTGAGTGAGTGAAATGGAATTTTGCATTGCAGGGGGCAATATTTCAGCCATAGCGCAATGTGATGTGCAAGGGGCATATCAGGAAAAGGGACAACACAGGATTGATAGTAAGAAAGAGAAAACAAAAGATCCTCATTTTAGACGGCTCTTACAACAAGCATGAGGATACTGGGGTCCTATTCTTTCTGGTGTTAGAGCGACACCCACAGAGTCCCCGGGTTGAAAGAGCTGTACCCAGATGGAACTCAAACCATGTTTGCCAAGGCTGGCAGATCAATGGGCTGGCAGCCTAACTATTGCGACATCCAGTGCCCCAGAAAGAAAGTGAAAGCAAAGGTTCTGTATAATATGTATAAATAGCCAACGTATTTTACATTTGTCTTTTCATAAAAAAAAACATAAAAAATTTAAACCTATTTACAGCATACAGATGGAATGGATGGATGAATTTATAGGACTCTGCAATCTTTCAGCCATATGTCGTGTTCTCTTTACTCCCTTCAGTCCCTTCAGACAAGCATGAGGGGATATACTTGTATATTCTTGTAATATATTGCATTCTGCCAAAACTTCTGACACTGACAAGTTTACCAGAATAACCCAAGTTCACTCAGAGTTCACAAGTTAAAACAAGGTAGACATTTTGCTTTATACGTTATTTTTCATCGAATCTATTGAATACTTTAGGGGCCCAGGATGGCACAGTGGTTAGTGTGTTGGCCCAGCAATCTGTCAGCCTTGGCGGCTGTGGTTTGAGTCCTGCCCGGGCACCTCAATTTCAGTTCGGAGAGCAAGAGCCTTAACACCAACGTGATGTTGGTGAGACCGTTGTGATGTGGCTGAAAGATTGTCAAAAACCACATAAAACCTCAAATCACTCACCCTCACTTGAATATTACAGCATTGAAAACAATCTGGCTACAATGGTCACAAATAAACTAAAAATTGTAACGTTTCCAGAACAGTGCAGCTGAGTTGTCAATAGGCAAATCTTTCAGCCATAATTTAATCTGATGTGCAAGATGCACACTAAGGCAAAGGACAAAACTTTCAAAAGATACTGACAGTGATCAAAGTAGGGCTTGAGATAATTTTTCACCTTCAGGAACATTCATGTACTCATGATCAATTCAGGAAAGGAGTATCAGTGAAATATGACCTTGTTTCAAGTACAGATTGCGAAATGGATGTAATATGCTATTAACATTTCTTAATCAACTTGGGACAACAACAAGGTGCTTCATTTGCTTCTCAGGCATCTTAATGATCAACTAAAATACTGCTGCAAGTGCAAGCTAAAAATCTAGAAATATATGATAGGATCTCTGTATTGTCATGTTCAGGTACATATTTTGTAACTGTCAAAATCTAAACTTTATTATGATGTACACAATGTGCACTTGTTCACCCTTGCTCAGGCCAACCTGGAGCTCTGCTGAAGTCGAGGTAAAACATTCTTATTTTAATCTTGCTACGAGTGAGTGATTTTGGGTTTTACGTGGTTTTTGGCAATCTTGCAGCCATATCGCCACGGTCTCACCAACATCTCGTGTCCAGGCTCCTGTCTAGAGGGGTGCCCGGGCAGGACTCGAACCACAACCACTAAGACTGATAGATTGCAGGGCCGACATGCTAACCATTGCGCCATTCCGCACTCACAATCATACAGTGATACTACAAACATAGGGTTACTGAGGCCCTATTCTTTCAAAGTGAAAGTACTTCATTTAAGTCCAATCGGCTTATTTTCAGATGGAAAGATCAAACGCTGTGCTTAATAATTTCAGATCCAAGTCATAGCTAATTCATTGAATTTTCAGTCAATATAAATAAATGAAATTTCCACAGCAATTTTCTAATAACCGTGACGCAAACATGACAGAATCCATTACAACATCAATCAAGACTCAACTACATGAAGGTGTACATGATGGTTACCTGGACCATCAATCACCTGGATTCTCCACCAGCATCC
>JAUELE010115980.1:0-14519 GCA_031471655.1 Diodora aspera
TTTTGTCGGTAGTATATTACCATTTATTATCCATACGGTTTAAGATACGCGAGTAAATAAAAATCGATATTTTCGCACTGGATATTAACGCCTGGATGCTCTCCGATTGGTCAGATCCATGACATCAATATATCGTAACATCAATATGTCACTACCGCTCGTGTATTAATCTCTAATTATCTTTACAAGATTGAGACGGAGCACTGAGTATAACAAGAGATATACATGTAGTCTTTTTTCACGATCTTTATTCACAGAGTCCCTGTTACATGGATAGCCAGACGTGTCAAGGGATAAAATGTCTGGGTGTGTGCCATAAATGTATATACATGCACTGCAAAGACTCTGGGTTTGGGCAAAATAAGGGCGAATACAACAGTTACATTCACACACCATTCACACTTTACATTAGTTGAGAGGTTACAGACTAGGAGCAAGTTTCCGGTGAACAAATTGTACATCATCCACTTTTCAGAACACTTGGCTTGTAAACCCTTGCTGAAATAAATGTATTTTTGAATACAATTTTGAGTTTGTAATTCTCTTTGAAAAAGTTTCAGTACAGGTAGTATGTTTTTAACTTGTTATTGTATATAAAAACATTTGCTCAACAGTACTAGTACACTATGATCAAATACATTGTCAGTTACAACATTTTCTTGTACATCTAGCAGGATCAAGTTCAAATATTCCAAGAGGCATGTTATGGTTATGAGTGCATTTATCTGACATCCAATTGAGAACAGGCTTCCAAAAACACTACAACAGTGCATTCATACAACAGGTGGATAATTGTTTCAGGTTCATCTTGACAAAATGTACACCAGTTATTTTCACTCTTTTTAACTTTTGCAGAAAGGTATTTGTTGTTAGCACTCTGTGTAATGAAACCACCTTAATGTTGTATCTTTTTAACCATTAAAGGATGTAAGTACCACCATACCTTTCCCTAATCAGTTGGACACTTGGTCACATTTTCCCATTTTGGTTTCATATTGTGGCTGGTAGCCTGTCTTGGTAAAATTGAACTACTATATCAAAGATTTGTCAGTGGATCTACGATAACGCATTCAGTACAAAACTCTTATCTGTGTAGATACATCTTTACTCTTCAGATCTCTAATAAAGCTCGTCAGCTTTGATCTGTTTAAACAGTCTAACTTGGAGATTGTTGCTCGCTCCATACTATGCTTGACGTCGGTGAGTTACTAGTATATCAATTAGATTCTCACTATAACATAGTTTGCTAGCTCGCAGACATCAAATTACTAGCTCAAACAAGCTCACCACATACACTCTAAGGAGCGAGCATTGGATTTTTATGGATATTTCTCTTTCAAACTATTGTTTAACGTCATGGGATGAGACAAGCTACCTTCTTCTAAATAACTGGCGATACACTGTTTACTTTTTTAACGTCTTTTATTCAGGGTCCGTTTGACTTTTCTGTAACAAAAAATAGTAAATATAAAGGAAACAACAATATGTTGGTTTAATAAGTGTTAATTAGTGTTAATCCTGAGAGTGTAAAGCTTGGACGGCCCCACAAGGAGCCATGATAATAAAGAAGCAGCTACACGAGTAGGCAAAATGGGTTCAACCCACGACGTTACAATCGGCTTGGGAGTCCAAAGAGTTCTTGCCGATCCGCCTGAGCGTCTGGGAGTAGCCAGATAATTGTTGCTCATATCTTACTAACCGTGCATCAGATCTTTACCAAATTTTCAAGATAATTTTATTTTAACATTATCTTTCGAATGAGATGAACTTGTTTTTGCGTTGGGTGTGCCCTTTAACTCGTCTTTTATAATAATATATTACATAAGTATACATATTACATGTATATATACATGTATATTAAATATATTCAAGCTAGTTATTACTGTCACCTCCTATATGGAGTACTATATTGTCATTTTAACAGTTTTATGGCAATGATATCATGGTGAAACTTCATGTAATCTTGATCTTGTAGATTAGAGCTGTACCTGATATTGTTCTTCTCTGATTTTTAGTGCATCTAATCATTTCTCCAAATGCTTTCATGTCCTCTAATGGAGGGGTGACAATAATAAATAGCACGAATATCTTATATGACATTATTATAATATAATATTTTGAAAGGTAATACAATGCGATTTATAATACAATACAATACAATACAATACAATACAATACAATATAATATAATTTACAGCCGGGCAGACAAAAACGATACCAAGATTTTGAGAGACTACTGAATAAATTTACAATTGCGTTGGATATGCAAGAGATATCCCTTCAAGATTAGAAAGTTTTATCAATGACATGGTGTTAGTCACATTACACTCGTTGAAATCCTAGCATCCTTTTAATCAGCTATGACAGAAAGACGTAAAGGAAAATAACTGATATCATTTGGCATCGTTTCTTTTGCCCGGCAGTATATATCTCTTTTCCAACCCCATATGTCTTTGTGTCCCTGTTCCAGTGTGTTTCATGTGAATACAGGAGGAGAGCTAACATTATATTATTGTAAATTAAGGAGCGGAATAAATTAAGCGCACCGACAAGATTTAAGGAGCGCTAAAGGGCATGAGCACGATCGCGCTCCTTATTTGAAAAGCCCTGCTGTTCATCAAAAATCTGGATGCTGTCATGGATTGTCATGCTGAAACAACGCTCTCGTGAATACATATCTATTACATTTGTGACATGTATTTCAAAGTCGTGGTATTGTTTCTCTTGAACATCAGTGTATTTGTATACATGTATTGGTATTCTGTACAACATATCATTTTTAAAACTTAAAGACATCACTTTGCGAGCAATTCTGAATAGTATTTCATTATTTCATCTTCTGAAATTACTTGTATGAAGATTTTAAACGTATTCAAGCATAATGATTTATACTGCTTCTAACGCGTACAAAATTGAGTATAGACATGAGTAGTATAAAGGTACAAGCGTCTTTACAAACATGTGTCAATACAACAATATCAAGATACAGATATACAACATTTTATTCTGATCTCAAGAACAGGTTTGAGGGATTCCTTATTCAATAAGAAACAAAGCCATTGGGGAGAAAAAATCCGAACAATGAATTAAGTAAAATGAAATGATCGATTAACATGTAAATATCAAACAACATGGAGGAAGCGGAAGCCGAATGTTCAGTTTGTTACGAAGATCAATAAGTTTAGCTAATGAGTGGGTCAATGTGTTATTATGCCCGGACGTTTAGCGTGACCCTAACGCAACACCATTCACAGCTTGTCGTCAAATTCAAACTTAAACAAAACCTCATTGAATCAACGGATTTCTTTAAATTCATTTATTTAGCTAAGCAGCCAGGAAATGAAAACCGGCACTTTATAATGCTTGGAAGGAAAATATTTTTTTCTTTGCTACGTACATGTATTTTCTTTGGGGATTAAAATTTGAAAAAGTAAACATAGTTTTACAACTATAATTCTGAATAGTCCAGAGCCTTGTTTCACAACACAATCTTAGCGCTAAGAGTTTTAACCATCATTCCAGTTGACAAGCTCGTCAAGCTGTACTTCACGTCCTAAAATCACTCCTAGATTGTTTTGAGAAATATGGACAAATGTTTGCCACGTTGATTATAGCATTAACAGAGTCCCTAAGATTGATCTTAACTAACATCGCTTTGTGAAACAGGGCACTGGTCTTTCCATCGGCCGTTTTTATCATGACCCCTGGTCTTTCCATCGGCCGTTCTTAACATGACCTCTCCTTCCCGTCCAGGCACTTAACATACTGATGATTGGTTATTATTTTCGTGTGTTTACTGAAAGAATTTATCGCTTCTGAAGGTATTGATAATTATATTATCTTTTTTTTTAACGTAATGTGTGACAGATGTTGGCATTGGTTATCGGTGAGCATTAAGGATGTACATGTATACGTGTACGAGAAATGAACAATGTTGTGTATATTTAAGTAGATACTATGAGATCCAAACCTGCTTAAATTTACCACCTAAAGACACCAAATTAACAAAGTTTCAAATAACACAATAGCATACACACATTTTCTTCAAAGTTTTCCCCGACGAATTGCTATACTTTCCCTGATGGGGAGGGAGGCTTAGGTTTACCGACGTGGGGAGACTAGTCCGCCCTGCCCCTCCCCCCCCCCCCCCCACCACTGCACACGTGCCAACTCAGTTCAGGGTAAGCTCTTATTCCTGTTGGCAATCTACAACAAAAAATAATAAAAATAATGTGTACACTTATATCGCGCCTGATCCATGCGGCAGCATACTGAAAGCGCTCAATATAGCAATATCTCACAATTCTGCAATACCTATCCACATGTTATGTGTCGTTCATATTTATTTTCAGGCTTATTGAGAAATATATTGCTGATATTGCAGATAGAGATATTTTAATCGAAATCCTCATTAAATTAGTTTTGAGCCGAATTCTTTTTGACTGAATAGTAACACATTTTATTTCTGCGACCATCATAATTATTTTTAAAAACCACTTGTGATGTTATTAGGAAAGTACCATACTCTAACATTTAGAAAGCATTGTATACTAAAATGACGATCATAAGAAGGTATATCGAAACCGTTTTTTGGTCACAATCAATTTAACCCTAACATTGTTCGCGAAATATCCTGTCAACATTTAATGTATATGTATTATGTAATTATGTATATCAGTTGTGACATCTCGTCACATGCTTACCTTCGATGTAAAAGGTTTGCATATTATTCCCCAAAACTAATTTATATACTTTCTTTTGATCGTCAGTTTATATACATACCATTTCTGACACATGCATGCGGAGAAATGTAATTATATTCGGGTTCACTGAATTAAAATCCAAACAAAACTGCAAACTAGTATTTAACTATTACCATGAATGACAATATACATCGATGAATCACAAATTCTTTTTCAAACATCGCTGGAAGTTGGAACCAATTCTGGCAAAACCGCAAATATGAAAAATTAGGGGCCGTTTGCCATGGAAGTGTTTATAATACTATCATCCACACAGCAAACGCCTAGATTGTGGGGATGCTTGCATAAGGATCACACTAATAACACGCGAGGCCTGCAAGTGCGTGACCTGTATGTAAACTACACACACGCATTCATTCAAAACAGTTGGCCTTACTCATTTGGCCGGGAGACAATTATCTCAGAACTGCAGGAAGAGGAAACGAACCAAGTGCCCAACTATCACACTTCCAGTTAGGTGTTGAAACAGAGAGTGCTAGTTGTACGTAAGTAATGAAAGATGTCACGGAGCCGGGGCCTGTACTTGTTGACTGTAAACTGTTGGTAAACTATGTCTTTAAAGAATTTCATCTATACACCTACAGATGTCTCGGGATGCTCCTTACATGCCTATAGGGGAAACTGAATGAAACTGACAATTGAATTGTCTCAGTTAGAGTTCTTTTACTCGTTTTTGAACTTTCGCAAAGAACGTTCGACTGTTCGTAATTACGAACGTTTCCAAAAAAGGAGCGCATGATTACGAAAAAGGGGACACTGGATTGCTTTTATAAAGACTTTTATAAGCACCAAACTAACGCTGTGAGTAGATATGCCTCATCTATTTGTAAGACTCGTAGTTGATCCAAATGTAGGCTACTTAGAAGAATTGCAAAGCCTATAAAACCTCAAACTTACGACACTATCCAAACACAAGACATAAAATACTTTAGCTCCTTTAAAACCATTAATTTAAACGTAAGACAATAAATCATTCTAAATACTGGAATATAGGTAACAGAAAAGTCATAAAACATAAACGTGCACAGAAAAGAACGGCGTAATTCTATCATTGTGTTGGTGTGACACAGATTACAGTCCTTGATGTTAATTTTCTCCACGAATTCCAAAGCACCCGCAGTATTCCTAGCTGCAAAGTGCAGGAGATGAGAAGTGTCTGGCTTGTGATTGTTAATCTTCTAAAAAACGACTTAGAATGTTATGGATGTCAACTTCTTTATTTGTATAAGCACCCTTTCGAAGTGTATTATCACTTTTTCATCAGGCAACGTTGTAATCTCAAGTCATTTTATCATCACCATTTCTACACATACCAATTAAACACGCTGTAAATCTTTCAGTTGCAAGCGACTTGGACTACAAACCTCCAGCAGAGAGTTTAGAACATTATGAATTGTCTTTTGTCCCAATAACCAAGTTAATAATTATTATTTTGTGCTTGCAATGAGCGTGGACACAAAGACACTACAAATACTGGCATTACATGAATAATATAAGATTTATTGCATATATTTATTTCGATTATTCGTTACAAATAAACAAAATCCGATTCCGAGAGTGGTAAGTATCAGAAAAGTATCCATTGGGTCGAAGCATATGGTACTATGAAGAAAGTAAAAAACTTCCAAAAAGATCATTTCAATTTTAACAAATGTATTTCGACGCCAATACATGTAAATACTTTCATTTCTACAGATTTGGAGTTGAATATCCGTTCACAAAGTACATATTACCTTTTCTGTGCTTTTAGATTTAGCAATTTAAAGACAGACCACTTGTTGTAAAGTTCTTAAAACAAGGATGTCTGCTAGTACACCAATAGCGGAAGGTGTGCGCTGCTGTATACCTGATGACGGTAGGCTGTTGGTTAACTATGTCCATGAAGAATTTCACTTATACGGGTCACCTGCTCCCTGGAAGTTCCTTGAATGTTTGCCCTGGAAACTGTGAATGAACTGATTAGTAGGTGAATCGCCACGTTTAGGAGCATCATACAACAATATTATGTAGAAAACATATGCAGAAATATTCACTTAATTATTTCAGGAATGAACTCGTTGGTCTAATTTAGGTTAAAGCTTTATTTCATTATATATAATGTACCTTTTAATTCCCCTTGTGACAAAGCCCGTGGTTTATATATAAAACAAACATCATGTTCATAAGATGAAGAACTACAGTTTGGATTTGATGAACTACCTTAAACATCACCTGAGGCAAAACACATTGAATGTTTGCTTAAGTTTGAAAAGGGGATTGAACATTATTTTGAAGCAAAATCTTTCTGACAATACCAACTTTATTGGATGGCCAGTGTTTGTCATGAACATACTCAGCAATCCAATTTCAATATCTAGCCTGTGTTCTGGATAGTTTTCACATGTCTTAACTCCTGCAAATATCTTTTACCGTTTTTGAAAAATGAAAACAACAAGGTAAATAGTTATGTTGTGTTCGTTTCTTGCTATAAATATCATGTGTATATTGCTTACAAAGTTTCACCACCAGGTTTAAATATTTCATTTCTCTATATTTTGCTATAAAAAACTATGAGACGAATCTGAAATGATAAACTGGATAAATTATCAAAATATGTTGATCTAATTGGCTATAGATCTGAATTACTAAACAGATAATCTGAATTAACTTTTAGTACAAGATCATCTCAGTATATCAATATTCTTAACAATGGATCTTAATGATTTTTATAAAAAACATTGACCAATTCCGTTAAATTAACTCCATGACTGTGAACATTTTAATAGAACCCTAATTCAGTCTAGCTAAAGATAAGCAAGTCTAGACTGGGCGAGTCCACATTGTAAACCGTAGGACCTAAATATCGTGACGGAGCATACAAGAAGAGGAAAATTTAGTATTTCTAGACCTTCTTTTCAGTCTGGGATTTCACGAAATCTCTGGTTTCACAATTAATCTTGCTCTAACAAACACATGCACATCTAGATTATATTTTTTTACTTCAAGATCACATCATCGCAAAAAGGAGACTCATGGACATCAAAATCAGAATCGTAATTTATAGTCAATGCCACAAGCTCGGAAATGTGGAAAATATAGATCTATTAACTTCAAGACGTAACACTGTTCTCTTGTAATACTTCATGAGCAATGTCGTTCACCAAGCTTTCTCGATAAGAGTAATAGTTCTCCAAATGTAATCAATTTCCATGACAGTGGAGAGCTTGTTGTTCCAGACTCCTTGTATCAACAGACAGTGTGCAGTAGAGATTGTCTTGTGTCGGGGATGAGGGCGGAGATGATATTACAATTGATATGATTGCTAACAAGCCTTTACAAACAGCGAAGTATGTTGGGGCTTTGCAATGTTTAATGTTCATAATCAATTGTTGTTAATGTGGGCCGATGAAAACGAGGAGCAAGTACGACATGTATTAAGTCTCCGGCAACAGGGCGGTTTTTCCCATTCCAAGCATGGTATCAGTAAATCTAGATTATACACACGGAAATGGTCTTACGTTAGTAATAGGCATAAGCTTCGAAAATGTCAACACAGTCTTTCTGTTCAAAGTTGGTGTTCTATATAATGCTGCTTTAGTAATGTTGATGATGATGATGATGGTGTTCTCTATATTAACGCTACTTTAGTAATGTTGCTGCTGATGACGACGATGATGATCATATGATGATGATGATGATGGAAGTGGTGAGTTTGATGAGGAGGAGTTGCTGATGATACAGATTTGATGATGATGATGATGATGATGATGATGATGATGATGGTGTTCTCTATATTAATGCTGCTTTGGTAATGTTGCTGCTGATGACGACGATGATAATCATATGATGATGATGATGATAAAGATGGAAGTGGTGAGTTTGATGAGGAGGAGTTGCTGATGATACAGATTTGATGATGATGATGATGATGGTATTCTCTATATTAATGCTGCTTTGGTCATGTTGATTCTGATGACGACGATGATAATCATATGATTAAGATGATGATGATGATGATGATGATGATGATGATGATAAAGATGAAAGTGGTGAGTTTGATGATGAGGAGTTGCTGATGATACGGATATGATGATGATGATGATGATGACAGTTTTGTAGTTTTGATTGTAAAGCAGTTGCTGTTTTGGTGGGTATGTTGATGATGATAATGTAGAAGATAATGTTTTGTTACAAGAAGGATATTCAATCAGTTTTTGAACTTCAGTACTAATATTTTACTGTTAAGATATAAAAAACTGACATATTATTTTTCAATCAGGAATGCCGTCAAGGCCGGAGAACAGAGAACAGCTTCAGTGTTTATGGTTTTCTTATTCATTCAGCGGTTAAAAGGAAAGACCTTCCAATGATACACAGCAAAAATCTTGCCATGCATATAATGTTACATTACCCCTGATCTTTAACCTGCTGAAAGATCGGAAAGGTCTTTTCCAAATAGTAAATATTGAAATGACAAGGCCTACGTCAACAAGAGACGAAAGAGTAACTTAGTGATTAAAACATAGAATTCTTCTCTGTGTTTGGAACGACACAATATAGCCTCGAGTCACGTTGTAAAATCTTCCTCCGTTGATCATCTCGTGGTCTTCTCGCAGGCAAAATCATTTTTCTGTCGAATGAAATGTTGATTGTTGCGTCTCGCTGTAGACACAACAAGCACCAATATCGAAATGAGAGCGATTTAAATAAACTGTTTGAACTATAAAATCCCCTTCACGGTCAAATTCTTTACTTTTTGGTTGAACTAATCCCCTAGCCTGGTATAACAGAGCTTCCTCAAGTCAAGTTATCAATAGCCGTACTTTCTTTCATTTGCTGACATATTTTATGAACTAATTATATATGTGCACGACACGTATATTTAGAAATGAGAGCGATTTAAATAAACTGTTAAAACTATAAAATCCCTTTCGGGGTCAAATTCTTTACTTTTTGTTGAAATAATCCCCTGGGATAAGAAAGCTTCCTCAAGTCAAGTTCTCAATAGCCATACTTTCTTCCATTTGCTAACATATTTTATTAACTAATTATATGTATGCAAGACAAGTATATATAACATATTTTAAATGTTTAGAATAAAAACACATTTTTCAAAACAATGTTAATTGATATATGTATATACTCAAAAGAAAGGATACAGTGAAAACATGATTACAATATTAACATGTTCGTGGTTTTGAGTCCCTGTTCATCAAAAATGTTTTTTCGTTAAGTTTAAGTTGATTCATATCGTACTGAAACAACACTCTCTTGTAGAAATATCTCTTAAAATACTCAACATTTGTTTTGTTTTTGTTCAGTCGTCTCTGAAAGTCTCGGTATAGTTTCATTTTGACGTCAGTATATTAGGATTAAGTTTATATTTTTCTAACAATATTAGTTGACTCAAAACAGTTCTATCACAATGAAATTTAAAAAGGTTTTTTAGAATTTTAGAACAATATTTGTTCTTTATGTATTCCAAAACGTTATTGCATGGCATTATGCTGACAGAGATACATGAGGAAGAAGCAGTTGGGATGTAAGCTTGTTTGGGTTTTTTTGTATGAATAAGAATCATTTTAAGAAAATTGTATGACCTTTATTTATTATTTGACTCTGAAGCACAATACAAAAGAATGTCCTTTTATTCTAGTTTGTGTATTTTCCAACAGTGTATTTTCTGTCGTACGACACCACAAATAAGTGAAATAGAAATGTTTTGTTTTCACATTTTACAGTTTTTAGATCTGTGTCAAAATATATTTCTACGGACTGTGGAAGAAAACAGATGTATCGTCGTGTGGCTAGAGTTTAGGGAGTTTCTGTTCTCTGTATCCTGTGTATAATTTCACATCAAGGACAGTTGTCAGAGATGCTCTCCTTGTCTGACACACATTCAGCATTGCGTCAACAAACCTTCGCCGTCTCGTCTTTTCATATCGATCACAAAGGGCTGTGTTCTGGGAGAAAGCTGGGGTAAACTGTAATTTATAAAATCATAGTGTCAGTACCGAAGACGTTTTATCAGAAGTGTACTGCCACAGTAACTAGTGGATGACTGAAGTTACAGAAAGTACATGTAGCACGGAGAAACTGTCATTTATGAAAAACCTTTGTGTTAGTACCATAAGGGGTATTATCAGAAGTGTACTCTCACAGTAGCTAGTGGGCCATTAGTTAGTGGACGAATTAAGTTGCAGAGAGCAACTTGGGTGGGAAAATGTCATTTATAGAAACGTGTGTGTCAGTACCGGAAGGGGTATTATCATCATGCAATCTCCTAGTAATTGGTGGAAGATTAAGGTTGTACAGTTTAGAAGCGGATCCAATGTGGGGGGCGCCATATTTTTGGCAAACCATATTATTTTATTGACTATCAACAAGCGGTGCTCGTTTTCAGCGCCCCTTTCTCAAATTGCGTACCCTTTCTGTGGATCCGCCACTGCGGCTGTTGTAGAAGTTTTACTCCTGGGTGGGTTTTACATCTGAATTCAATCCGTTTGATAAGCTGGTGCAATCCCATGACATGAGCTGTATATAAATGGGAGTATTCTAAATTTCTTGCTGATACGAGAACCCAGAGCAGAGACTACTAGCAAGCTAGATTTCAAATACCTTAGATCAGTGTTTCCAAAACTTCCCGATCATGCACCCTATGAATCTCTGCCTTACCAACGCCGGTGGGTCTTTCCGGAAAAGTAACCTGAGTACATTTTGACTGAAGGATTTGGGTTCATCAAAATTTACCCAAGATACTATTAAATAGTACTCCGTATGAGAAAGACCCCGGTCAACATTACCTATACGGACCCCTATTACATAAATAATTTAAACCTTACAATTATATATTGAGTGCAGCAAGGAAATTAATAATGTTATTAAATCTCGCACAACAAACAAGATTGTCAAATAAAATAATTGTATTAAAAAAAAAGCCAATAAAAATAATATAAAGTAAATAATAAAAGTACATTGCGTACCCCTTGCAAATCTCTTCACATGTACTAGCTTGTAAACTCTGCCTTAGATGTATCTTAAGTACTCTAGTAGTTTACGGCGTGAGTCTGTTTCAAATCAGAGAACAATAAGCTTACAATAGATTCTTAATATAAATATGACTGCTGATGTATGCGTGTATTTAACGAGGGACGACGGAAGCAATTGCAGCGGGTGATGAAGCTACGATTCAAGGAGGGTCCAAGTGCCGCCTCGTCCTGGAAGCTCTAAGGTCCTAGATCGTCGGAGACACGTTCTGAACGATTGGTAGTCAATTAAACGTCGCTGGGGTAACCCCCACCCTACCCTACCCCACCCACCCCACCCCGCGCTTCCACAGTCCATGCTCGCTGACAAGTGGAGATACTCGAGTACCTAGTGTTGTATTGTTGTATAGAATGGACTTTGATATGGCTCGTGTCACGTGTTAACAGTTGTGTACGCGTTTGGGAACATTTACAAACACAATCTAATTTCTAGCTGATATACCGGTATTTATTGGAGATGTTCTCAAAATGGAATTTTAAAAAATAAAATAACATACATACGTCAATAGGCAAATTAAATTAGTCATCACGTTTATTTCGATGCACTTTTCCTATTTTCAGCAGCCCTTGGGGTAGACAAACATTAGTTAATGAAAGGAGTGCTGATTTATTTATATCTTAGACGTAACGTTTAAAGTTTTCCTAAGCTCGTGTTGTCAAGCTGGGTCATGTAGGCCTGGAGTTACATACCGGACTCGCATGTCACAACAACTATATCCGCCAATACACTAAACTCGGGATTACGCCTTCGCAAACAGGAGCTGCGTCACATCGTAGGACCGCCGTAGTGGTTTCTGTGACGTCATATTCACAATTACCGTTGTCTGTGCCCGACGTGCAAATGAGCCAAGCCAGTTAGATACGAACTTGTTTACTCCGAAACCAGGATATGATGTCAACATAGAAATACTTAATGACTTTATAGTTTGAGCATTGCCAGTTTTATGTTTTAACGATTTCATAGACGAATCCAGAATTTGTGAACGGGCAATGAGTCCCAGTCTGGGGGTGGGGGTATATATCCTAGTACATTTATACATATTATGACTTTCAAACGAAGGGGAGGGGTCAGACTGCATATCGTCACCTTAATAAAATAATTGCCTAAGTCATATTTGCTACTTCAGAGGAAAATTTAATTTATGGGAAAACTTACATGTTATAACTTGTTGATGCTATAACTTGCATGCAAAATAAGATGATATCAATAAAATATCTAAATCACGTTTCATAACCCAACAATCTGAACTAGGCTCTTTGACAAATCCACCATTGTGACTTAGACAATTATTTCATTAAGGTGACGATATTATGACAGTCCCCTTGGGAGCGGAAGGAGCTATTTTAGTGCACTGTGCCTGGACTTTCTAAATGTCCCCAACCCAACCCCACTCCTAGAACCGTCTATGTTCATTTTTCGTGTTGGCGTTAGCGTAGCTCAACGTCAATTTCGATCATTGACTAATTGTCATAACTATCATTCATTTTACTCCACTACTTTTACTGCCTTTATTGTCACATGAACTAGCCAGTCGTGTTTCTTTGTGAACAATTCCGTTTTGAATGTGAAATTATTACTTTTTTCCAATAAGTCTACATTACCTTGTAATTAATATTTGAAAATATTATGAAAATAATATGTCTGAATCAGAAGCAGATACAGGGGACGGACAACCAAGGAACTCTATCAAATATCGTATAAAGAATAATAAATTTTCTTCATAAAGCAATCAACCCTCTAGATCTAAAGTATCATAAGTGAGGCATCACAATCTGAGCTATTCCTGTACTACTGTGATGGGGGTTTTAACCGCTAAAACCATATCATTACAGTAGGTACAACTAAGATGGTTAGAACACCATGCAATATTCGTTTTCAATAGTCTTCCAGTGCAGAGTCCGGCTGGCACCTACATGCCGATGAGTTCGCAATGACATGTGAGCAAACATAGGCCAGGCCACGAGGTGACAAGTCATTGCGATATGGTGACTGCTCAATAATTGCATCAGTAGCAAAAATGTTCAAATTGAAAAGATCCCCCAGCGTTTGTCATCAAAGTGGTGAAGCTGTCGTCATTAAGCCTGGATGACAAAGTCCAGGATTCGCCTTGCCTGTATCAGGATGTTCAGGATGTGGCGACACCTTCACAAACATCCTCCGTGACGGGGTGGTTGCTGGAGAGATGGGGTCAGGGTAGCTATATGTCTACCTGTCCATCTAAGTTTTGTCTTCAAAACCAAATATCTAAAGAAGACAATTTGAATCATGTTTTGGTATACATCATCCTTTTTGTAATAACCCATGAACAGAAAAATCAACGCTTGCCTTCATTTGGCGAATAGCATGTACTTTCAAAGACGACTAAAGTCCAAATGCAACGCAGGCGAGGAAATCTAAAGGGGTGGCTATCATTTATATTTGTTTCTCTTTCTTAATCGTTTACCTTCCTTCAGGGCCGGATCCAGAATTTGGGGGGGGGGGGAGCACAACAGAGTTCATGGAAGATATCATTTTCATCTCCCCCAGACAAGTGTGAAAACTCAACGTTCAACATGCTATCATTTCAGCCCATTTCACGAGTTTTCATAATATTTCGGGGTGATTTGATGCTGATAGTGTAGTATGCGTGCTAAAATGGCGGTAGCCAAGTGCCCACAGTGGGGGGGGGGGGGGGGGGGGGGGGGGGGGGGGGGGGGGGGGGGGGGGGGGGGGGGGGGGGGGGGGGGGGGG
>JAUELE010116091.1:0-14518 GCA_031471655.1 Diodora aspera
TCGGTACTTAGACTTCAGAACAACCATAGTAGAAAACGCTTGTTCACATAAGTAGGATGATGGGTAGGGCATTAGCAGCCTCATGGCTTTCCTCGATAAACGCTCATACGATCAAAACATCTGGCACCAAAACTCGGCGAGCGACGTGGACTTGAACAGTGATTCTGCTCCCGAATCATTCTTCAAGTTTATAAGTTCCTCCTGGTCCAAATCGTCATTCAGTTTGTTCAGACTCGCACTGAATGGATTTCTGACGACAGTAAAACATCAACATCAACATCTGAGAAGTAGGCGTCAAACTGCCTCTTAAGTGTATCAATGTGTCCACCAATGTGGTCTGTGAGCGCGGTAGTATCAAGGTTAGGATGCTCTTCCAGGAATTCAGCGAGCCGTGGGAATAAACCAAGGCGTCCATTGATGACTTTGGTTTGCATCAAATCCAATGGTTGCTCAAATGCCCTCAGCTTGTCGTGAACAGAACAGAACAGAAACACCATCATGTTGGAATCCTGGCCCTGTAGTGACCGATTGAGGACATATATACGTTCAAATATGTCGCTGAGATAACACACCCATTCAGCTGAGCTCAGCACACTGACCCAATTGTTCTTACCCTGCCGTGTCAGGAATTCCAGAAACTCGTGACGCAGTTCATACCCCCTTTGAATCATGTTACCTCGCGATAACCATCTGACAGCAGATTAAGGTGATCAGCTCCCATCTCGGAACAGAGTAATCTGAACAAGCGCGTATTTAATGCACTCGTTTTCCGATCATGGCTGGTGCACCATCAGTCGTGCTGATCACCAAACGCCCGAAGTCTATTTCATGTTCGGGGTACAATTTCTGAACCCATTAAAATACGTCCTCCCCTCTTGTCGTTGTAGTGAGCGGCTTACAAAATAACGGCTCGTCCACGAATTTGCCGTCCTGAATGAAACGAGTCCATACAAACAGTTGGGAACAGGATGCCACATCTGTCGATTCGTCCAGCTGAAGTGCATGAACAGGACTCTCTTTTATAGCTTCAACGTTCTGGGCGACTATATCATCGGCCATCTCACAGATTCTTCTGTGAACTGTATTCTTTGACAGTGGAACCAAGCTGATTTTTTCTACTGCCTCCTTGCCAACCATCAACGATGCCAATTCTTTGGCACACGGCATGACCAGTTCCTCGGCAACTGTGTGCGGCTTGTTTGCCTTTGCTATGCGTAACGACACCCGATTAGAAGCCTCCAACGCTCGTTTGAGGATTTGATGTAGATTGCCACCTTTATCAAGACGCGAACTTTTCCAATTGTCATGTTTTCTCTCGGAAGAAGTTTCAATTACGATCTTTGTGTGCCGAATTTTTGGTATGCAAATGCCTCACTGGCTTATTGGTCTTTATCGATTCGTTCGACAGAACTCCACAGCAGAGCACGCATTGTGGTTTGCATACACCTTTTCCCTCTACGTAATGGACTCCAAATTCTATATAATCATTTTTATAAGGCCTCTTTGGTGTCACTTTTGGGCTCATATCTCTGAATTCAGCAAACAACACCTATCAATTTTACCGAAGAAACGTGATAAATCTAATGGGCAAAATCAAGGAAATCCAGTCGAGCGCACGTGATCCGTGCTAGTTGCGATACAATCTTGCAGATGGCTCTCCATATGTGTGGCTCTGTTTGACTTTACAGGCATAATCGTTCATGAACAGGCCAATATGTCCTTTTGAAAGTGAAAACAGGTAGGTTGGGTTCTAGACTGGTTATAGTTCATTTTGATATTTTTGGGAGAGACAGCCTAGCGACCCAAAGAATAGCCCCTCGCGACCCAACTTAAAGTACCGACCCAGGGTTTGGGAACCGCTGGCTTAGCGGTTAATACAAAAGTTTGCACTTCGGTTTTTTCGTTCATACGTCAGTGAACGCAAAACCTCTTGCCGTCAATTCTTCATTGACGTATGAACAGAAAACCAGAAGTGCAAACTGTATGCATCCGCGTAGAACCTTGAAGTTAATCCTTAAATGAAATCGGCACTATAATTCTGGTAATCGGAACCACAACATGTGTAAAGCCTTATTATTGATTCACAGAGGCCTGGACAAGAAGTACTCATTCCCATTGCCATCACAGTTGGTACAGCGTGACAAAACTGTAAAACAATATTAATCGTAATACGCTAACCTTTTCAGAAGCAAACACTTCCTCTTCCTCTGACTCGATTGCTCCCCATTTATTATTCGGCACATCTCTGTAGTTAACGTAGTCGACAACACCTGCCATGCACAGTGCCTCCTCTGAGTCCACAGAAACGAGGCGGGCATGTGGTTTGATACTCAGAAGGGGCACCCCGTAAAGTTCATCTGAAATATGTGAAGAAAATTCTATTTCACCACGGACTGTTTTGGTTATATACCAAGTGTACCAAGATTTGGAGAGACTACTGAATAAACTCACAAATGCGTTGGATATACACGAGATATCCCTTCAAGACTTGGAAGATTTATAAATGAGATGATGTCAATCAAATTACACTCACCGAAATCCAATCATCCATTTGATCAACTATGGCATAACGACGTAAGGGAAAATAATTGAAATCATTTGGTATACTTTCTTTTGGACGTCAGTATAGATAAGGGCAACTTCAGGCTGAAGTAAGAAGACTCTCTGGGATCTTATATATTTTATTACAAATGTATATCGTTTCAATTTAATATAAAATAGAAATATTGATCTTTCTTCAGAGACTATAATGTTATTTTAGTCTAGTTTTATGCCTTCACCCTGAAAACCCACGTAACCCACGTAACCCATTGGTAAAGCAGGAAACGAGCACGACGTCTACATGTCACAACCGGATCATAAATACCGGTCGTATGAAATGCAGATAATTTATAATTTTAAGGTTGGATACGTGCTACAGAACTCGAAAACAGTCAGGAGCTATCTGTTTGAAATAAATAACATAAACTGTAAGTCATACAGTGTAAGAGTATACTTAACTAATTAACGCCGTTTCCCCTTAACCCCGGCAGATGCAGACAGATATAGTTTCTATTTTCGCATAGCCAGCCATATTCTGAACCTTTTTCTGAGGGTTTAGAGAAGAATGTGCCGTCGATTTCCGAATGCTTTCCTGAATATGAACTGAATGCAATTATTTGCAAGTGTAACGTTTTCGATTTTGAATGTTTACATGTACGAATATTTTCAAGAATAGGTCGGAAACTTTAGAATGCACTTTTTCTATTTAATGGCGTGGGGGTAAAAAAGGTATAGATTTGGCTCTTCAAAAGGTTGTAAAACCGACACATATGCTGTATAGTTTGTGCATTGTACGTTGTAAGTACATACTTTTATGTATATTTATCGTTCAATAAGTAGTTTTTGAAAAGATTCACCTAGTTTGACCACGTATCCAACTTTAAAGTAAGACAAACATGGAGGTATTATATACTTATCTAATGTTACTGTGTTTACGTTAGTCAATAATAAAACATCCAAGCAATGGCAAGCATTAAAAGTTTTTTAAAAGATTTTAATAATAGGTCCCATTACTCATGCCATTCGTACAAGGCGACTGAAAGTTTAGTGACTCTTCATCGCGAAATCAACTGACAGTCAAACGAAAGTATACGGATTAGATTGTGCGAAAAAGGCAAAATAACAAGGTGATGCAAAGCTTTTACTTGGAAGGTATAAACATTTGACAAGATGTTAAAACAGATATACGCACTAATCGCCATTAAACGTCAACAGGATCGTTCTCAAACAGTATTGGGGTAATTTGTTAACAATACATAAAACGTTTCGGTAAGCATGTACATGCACTTTCTTATGATCGTCAGTATAAGTAACCGAGAACGGCGGTACTGTTTTGACCTTACCAGACATTTCCTTTGGCAGACAACCTCAGCGTGGGAGGATCGCTACTGAAGCACTTCATTTCCGTGAAACATACTTACTCAGTTCTCACCCTCAAGGTAAAGGTAAATTGAATTTCAATAGCATCTTGTCCACTATGCTGAATCTAGGTTGAGAACAGATCTTCGGGCGAAACATTTATCTTTCTTAAAATGTGAGAGATATATGGGTGTCAACAGTCGATAGCCGAGAGAGATTTAACAATTGAAGCATGGTTTAATGCTAACTGACATTTTGCGGAAATCGAGGATGCGGTCATTGATTTTAAAGGCAGATATGTCATTTAGGTTGCGGTGACCACATATAGTCTGTTGGAAATTGGATTTTACGATGAGCTGACTTATAACGTTGTTTTCATCGATGCATCAGCTATAATACCAGGTCATTAGAGTCCCAGTTATCGGGATGACCTAGAGTAAGAGCTGAACACCAGCTGATTCAGGACTCGAACCCACAAACGAATTGCTTGTCTAATTAATAATACACTATAGCCCAAAAGTAGAGGATTTTAGTTATCTTCATGATATCGTCTAATGTACATGTATATGGTGTTTGTAAATAAAAATGATGTGATGCTATCTGTTGGGGAGTACATGTAGGCCATCAGCTTAAATGGCTCCTAGTGGTTGATGAAGTTAGCTTGTGGCGCACTTTGCATTTTGTAACCTACGTCACTAATATTGGGTAAAACATTGCTTGTCTGACGTACACCAATTCTTCAGTCGATCAATGACAGCTTGACTGAACATGTTCCACTCGTCAATATGAGGAACACTGACTTCATTGACAGTGACGCGGGCCGGGTGGCTGATTTTCGGGTCGACGTACATACATGTATATGCAAAACAGACAGGCAGACAGACGATAGACATATAGAAAAACAGTCTGACAGATAGATAGATAAAAAGACATAATGATAGACAGACGGATAGATTCATATACTGCTAAATTTCAAAACATACAGACAGACGGGCGCCCGGGCGGGACTCGAACCACAACTGGCTAGACAGATATATGGATAGATAGATAGATAGATGGGTAGATGGATAGATGGATAGATGGATAGATGAATAGATAGATAGATAGATAGATAGATTGAAAGACAAACTGACAGGCAAGCAGACATACAGACAGACAGATGGATAGTCAGACAGAGGGATAAATTGACAGATAGACATTAAAGTACTTTCCTAAACAAGGCCGCTTAAAACTTGTCTTCCCATGTCAGGAAGAATGAATCAGAGTTACAATTACGTTTTTCAAGTGACAAATTACAGTCATTAATATTCACGCCTTGACTGAATTCAGCAATTTAATCTGTGACCATTGTAGGGCTTCCAAATGGATTACTTTCCTGTTTTGGACGACCCCATGATAGCAAACGGCTTTCAAATTAATTCTTCACTTACGTGTAAGTAACGACACGCCGGACAATTGTTAATTATGTCCTCTGTTTCCTCGTTCGTTTTTCTGTGAAACCGACTTACAATTAATGTTGTCATGATCAGTAACGTGTAAGATTAGGTTTCGACTAATAACAACGTTCAGAACGTTTTGACCTTTTAAGTGCCAGGCGCCGTGGTTCTAGAGCGGGTATTAAAAGAGCTGGAGTAAATTAAAACAAAATATGTCAGGTGACTAATGAGCATTTTGATTTTTTAGTAATGAGAAAGCCTAAATAGGGAAAATACTGTATTTTTACTGATTTTGTAATAAGATTGGGGAATCGTTTATGCTTCAATCGTTCAAATTGTAAATTGCAAAACCTTGCTGACACTTAACCCAATTGCTATGTTTCGCTATTATAAGAAATAAATTGCGAAATTTAGAAATTATAATAATTTTTTAAAATGCAATAAATTATGCATTTGTATAGCGCTTCTTATCCAGATATACTCCCCGCTCAAGGGCGCTTCAAAAGGATATGGTTCTTTGAAGAGGATGGACTTCAGTGCTGAGCGAAAATTGCTGAAATCATGACACTGCCTGGCTTTGAATGGAAGTGCATTCCACAGAACACCTGCTGTGCCAAAAAAAGAGTCCTTTTGTCCTTAGCTATAGTCTTTACATGTATTTCCAACTGACGGCATTTTCAGTTGTAGCTTGTTCTCAGATCTACGTGCCCTACTGGTTTGGTGCGTGTTCATCAACTCCTGCAGATATATCAGAGTCCACCAATAGACTGACTAGTGTGAGAAGTGTGAACATGATTCGTTGGCGTATGGGAAGCTAATGTAGTTCCAGGGCCGGTGTCATATGCTCATGGTATCGAGTGTTGGTGATTAGTCTGGCAGCCATGTTCTGGACACGCTGTAGTTTGTTTAGATGCTGCTGCTGGATGCCACGGAGGAGGCTGTTACAGTAGTCTAGTCTTGATGTTACTGAGGCATGTGCAATATTCCCTATCCAAATATCTGTACATTTGTCATATTGGACATATGTTCTTCAACACACACTATTTGATCTTACAAAAAAGTAATTAGTATTTCCGATCTTGGAAACGATCAATCGTTGAATTTAGAAAGTATCATATGACACAATCATCACGACATATATGTTGACCTGCACACGTGTATATTACATTTGCAAATGGAATATGATCATATCTGCTTGGGAGTAGATGATCAGATCTAGTGGTTTCTAATGGTTCGTGTCATTTGGTGGTGACACACCAGATTGATAAAATGGTTTAATCAGAAATTTGCATTTTGCAGTCAACGTCACATGCTAACACATTATTCGGGGTACGATTCCGTTCAGTTGCCCAGTGTTAAACTAACTCATCCCATTCCACTCATCAGTGATAACAATGTAAAGTTTAATGAGAGTTATGGGTGGTTACTCACGCTGACGTTCACATCTGCCAACGACGTTGCGATGTAGGTGAGATATTGCTGAAAACACTCAGTTTGGGTTGTCAATTTCCCCACTTCCGCAGATACCCATGACGATCTAACATCAGCCTTGGCCCATGATATCTTTCCCGTTATGAAAAACAGGTGAATTGCTGTAATATTCTTTAGTGCATATTGTGAACATTTAGTCAAATCCACTTAAATATCACTTTACGTAGTGCATTTTTTCGTCACCTCAGTACCCATAATAGTGGTGCCCTCAGGAGGGGTGTCACTACAATAGCTGTCTATAAAAACATCACTATTGATTTTGTATGGTCTGGTTTTGTCCGGAAGGAGGTCCTTGGTGGGTGGGGGTGATACCATGAGTTACTGCACCACCCCAAGGGATGGGAGGAGGTCCGTGGTGGATGGGGTAATACCATGAGTTATTGCACGGCCCCCAGGGATGGAAGGAGATTTTTGGTGGGGGTGACAACATGTGACTGCACTGAGTGACACCAACCACAGTAATGAGTGGAGGTCATGAGCGGGGTGACACCGTGAGTTAGTACACTGAGGGACACCAACCACAGTGATGATAGGAGATCATGCGTTACTACCCTGAATGAAACCAACCATAGTCATAGAAGGAGGTCATGGGTGGGGGTGACACCTTGAGTAACTATTTTGAGTGACACCAACCACAGTGGTGGTAGGAGGTCCTTGATGGAAGTGACACCATGACTTACGGCACTGAGCGACATCAGCCAAAGCGACGCCACTGCGCTATATGTCTGCACACCGTGACGATCTAACATCGCACTTGCTCCGAGAAATCCTTCTTGCCATAAAGAAAAATCAGTATTGCAGAGATTAACAACGTTATTCATGAAATATTCATTGGTGGATATTGTATATTGTTAACAGGTTGCACCCACTACATCACATTACGTTTTTCATTAAATAAACATAAATAATGCTTCAGTGTCACCTGACATGGGTAAAAGAATGATATTGATCACGTGCCAGTTTCAAGTGGCCCTGGAGTATAGATACGTTTAATTTTCATATGCGCTTATGCCTCGTACCGACAGAAATTGGACGTGAACAGCAATGCGAGGTCTCGATACAGAGCAATATGTTTCACAAGTCAGTGTCGGTGATTCATGTTCATATCTTGGTTATTGTTATATGGAAGTTAGTGTTTTGTTAGAATCGCAGTCCCAGATTGTCATAATGCTGGTGTGGTTTTATGTTAAAGAGCATGTTTCAATAGCGTTGATACCAAAGCTTTATCTTGCAGAGCTAATTATTTTTTCTCTTGTGACTCTTTGAAGTATTACAAAGTTCAACGTTAAGCAGTTTTAAGTCAGGTGGTCTTGGGACCACAGCGACACATGAAATGAAACATAAATAGCTATGCGATAACCATATGTTTTCTTAAAGCTGACCAGAAGCAAGCATTTTTGGACGTTCTTCCCTACGTGACATATTGTCACTCACTTTCTGAAATCGAAAAATAGTTCAGGACAAACACTTTTGTTCATGTGACTGACCGTTGTCTTTCGTAATGGGCACTTAATAGTGACCTCTCTCCGGTCACCGAGCAAATCCAACAGATAATATAATCAAGCTAATTATTATTGTTATATATACCTCATGTATACATGTACTCATAGGTTTTAAGCCAATTGGACCGACTGCTCCCAACTGAACCCCGCGCATAAGCGGGTTCGCCCGTTGGTGTCATTCCGTTCTTTTTTACTTTAACTCAGGGTCTTTGTCCTTTTAGGCTTCCAAAGGGGACCTCGCACTCCGTTTGATGGCGGGGTGGCGCAGTGGCTAGCGTGTCGGCCCAGCAAGCCGCCAGCCTTGGCGGTTTGGGGTTCAAGACCCTCCCGGTTGCCTCTCTTATCCGCCCGGAGATTGGTTCCTGACACTGACGTCACGTATGTGATACCGTGGCGATATGGCTGAAAGATTGCCGAAAGCCGGGTAACATCCAAAATCACTAACTCACTCCTTTCTCTTTGAATCTATGTCATTTAAAGCTGCCAATTGGGACCCCCCCCCAATCTAGGTTCAAGTGGGCCCCGCAGTGCTTAAAAGCGGCTCTATCTACAGAATCCAAGATCCATGAAATTTCAAAATTATAATAATAATATATTCTTGCTATAAAACTGTTAACATGACAACATAGAATTTCATATAGGATGGCACTGTGGTTAGCGTGTCGGCCCGGTAACCCGCCAGCCCTGGTGGTTTGGGGTTCGAATCCTGCCCGACTGAAGACTGGCTCATGACACTGACGTCACGTATGTGATACCGTAGCGATATGGCTGCAAGACTCTCCAAAGCCATGTAACATATGTAAACAAATTGAACTAACACCGGTTAACCTATTCATGGGTTACAGTCTGTATGTGTACACCGTATCTGCTCATGCGCAGTGTGTGTATCAATATAAGCATGGCTGTCAAGTAAACACCATCCCCCGACAAGCGGAGTTATGTGTTGTCCCTTGGTAACAAGATTGCATGGTGTGAGAAAAGGGATGTAATAGCAACGGAAACATTTCATCGCGCTATGCCACTGATGTAAGTGGAGTGGATTAATGATATTCCTGATACCGCCTAACTAGACTGAACTTTTTCGTCTGCTACGATACAGATAACCAAGATGGCGGAACCACCTGAGCCAAACTTCGCTTCTTTCTTCGATCTATGGATTTTACCTCTGACGATAGTTTATATCGTCGATACTGCTTATGTAAACAACGATGTGAACTGGGGCCGTATTTATAAAATATCTAAGATTTTTCTTAAGAACTTTCTTAGAATTGTAAAATTTACTCTAAGATAAAACTTGGTCTTAAGAGTTATTTATAAATTCTAAGAGTTTGACTAGGAGTAACTCTTACTGAAGAATAAATGAAATTGTTTAGAAAATTATAAACCATTGAATCTGTATCGTTTTATCAATCTGAGTCATCACATACATTAAGCACATCTTTTCTTGGCCGAAAAACTCTCCATTTTCTCATATTTTCACCTCCAGTAGTCGCCATTTGGGAAATTCTAAGAATTTTCTAAAATAGTTAGGGGTCCTCAAGAGGACTCTTACATTTTGGCAAATTTAAGAATTGTCTTATGACCTAAGAATTTTTATAAATAAGTCTTAAGAAAATTCTTGGACCTAAGAGCAACTTTTACCAGTTTTGAGAATTTTCTTTGATTTAAGAATTCTTAAGCATTCTAAGAAATGTTATAAATACAGGCCCTGATCTTTGAAGGACCGTTGCTCAGAATCAACGAAGCGATGAAATGTAAGTATCTACTATACTGCTCCGGAGAACAAGGCATGGCACTGTTCAACAGTTGGGGATTGAATGACGACGAGTCCAAAGTCTTAGAAAATTACTGGAGAAACTATGAGAGATATGTTAATCCTCAGTCAAATCAACGCATTGCAGCGAGGGCATTACACCAATTAAAACAAGGCAGTCTGTCACTTGAAGAGTTTATCCTTAAGCTCCGAACATTGGTGAAGGAAGCAAACTTTCCAGAAGCGCAGAGTGAAAGATTTTTGAGAGACCACCTTGTATTTGGAATAAATGCTGACAAGGTACGAAAAGAGTGTCTGAAGGAAGGAAATGACTTGACTTTGGAAAGGCTATAAGTGTGGCAAAGGCTGAGGAATCTGCTGATAAACTGTTACAGAGAATGTCAGCAAGTGTGAATGCTGTTGTGCAAAAGAAACGCTTTCAACCCAAACGGAAGTATAACAGATCATTTTTATTCACGAAATTATAACAGATCCATATTATTCACGAAATTATTAGTTTGATGAATTTTCTACACTTTAGCTATACTCTCCGTTCTAAAAACTCAGCCGATACACATCTGGCAAAATTGTATGGTCAGTTTGTGGCATGAGTGCAAACGCACTTAGGTGTAAGTGAGGCCTAGGTAACAGTCCATGCACGTGATCCGACTAATTGTAAGAGGATTTTGAGAATTAAGAGATTCAGTCTCATTAAACGTCCTACAAGCTGACGATCTTCTCTTGTTTTCAAGGTAAGCCACAGATACTTTCTTACATGTATTCTAAAGTTTTACCTAATATATCTTTAAGTTTTACTTGCTTATTCTTAACGTTTTGTTTAAAGTTTTCTTTAAGTTTGCATCTTGCCTAGACAAAGAACTTATGTCGCAAAGATCCAAGTAATACGAGCTTTCTGTGCAAGTAATTTTAGTAGCAATGCGTTTCTATGAGTATTATTCCGTACATCATTTCGTACGACATTTGCAGCATAGTTTGCTGCTGTATATTGGGATCGTGTTAGTTTTATATATTTAACGTACAATATGTATATCGTTCCCTCAATGTTTATTGCTGTGTGTTTGGTTAAGAAATATGTAATGTATTGGATAGGTACGCGATTCTATAATGCACATGCGTTTCACGTATTTAAGCATAAGTCATATCCAGTTATTCAATGTCATTTCAATACTGTATGATGTTTGTTTGTATCTGATTTGAGGTTTATTTAACCTAAAATATTATTGTAAACAATAAACATAATCAAACCAGTTCAGTTATTTCGTCAGTGTAGTTTCTTTTTAACTGTATAAACATTTGGTATCTATAGTGTGTTGGAATCACTTTGAGAAACAATACGCGTTTCAAGTGTAATTGTATTCTCTGATACGCGCACATGATTAGCTCTGCCTCGTATCAATAGATTGCTCTATATGCTATCTATTTCCATTCTGTAATTCGAATGGACAGTCGATTTACTGATCAAAGTGTCGACGAATATAACAGTTATTTCTAGTTTTGCTTAGAGTGTAGACTTGCTTGTAAACAAAAAAGGCTTAGCGACATCATTTCATTTTATACCAACTTTCAGTTCTCAAGTGTTATAACAATTAATACCGCAATCGCTAATTTATTCCAATTCAACAACTTTCTTATGATAATGAATGTTTTAATCTAACTAATGTATCTAATGCTAACGGAATATTAATTCATACCATCGCTTATTGTAAGTGGCGAGCGTCACGTCACGTTACCGTATTTTCTCTAGGTATGCACGTATAACTCTATGGTTGCTACTCTTTCTTAGACATTACCGTAATGAATCCCGAAGTCAAACTTACAGTTAACTCCATGATTTTATAATGGATATATATTATTGCCATTGTTGAAGAGAAGTATTTTTAATGTACAACACTTTGCAGCTATTGCTTGCTATATTTTACATTTCTTTATATCGGGTTTCTATTATTGTTTGTGTTCAGAAATGGTGAATATAAATGTATATATTACACCTTACTTAATTATCTTCAATTAATTATCAATTATCTTTTATTGTCAACTGTATAATACTTTAATACATTGTGTTTAATTATCAATTGTTTATGATCACGGATTGATATGTGTTGATGTGTTGTGATTATTATATAGAGTCTCATTAAACGTCCAACAAGCTGACGATCTTCTCTTGTTTTCAAGGTGTCCGATCATGAGTTAATTCCCCAAGGCTAGGTCATGACACAGAAGTTAGCGTAAAAAAATAACTTTTGTTTCAATTGGTGGAGTTCCAGACCTAGATGACCGGTTGACTCTTACCACTTTACTCTTGGACGACGACTCACCTGTCTCGCCCAGAACACCCATCATAACAACACCGACGCCAAGAACAAGGTCAACTGGTACTGCTACCTCCACCACAACAATAGCATCGACATCCTGCTCGGCGGCAGCATCCCTGACAACTTCTTCAACCTCCTCCTCCTCCACATCAACCTCACTCAACTTCGACATGGCAGCACCCCACGTCTAACTTCAGCATTTCTCTGGAGAAGAAGATGTCGAATCCTGGTGGCTGGACTTTGACAACTTTGCCAGCCTGTTCAACTACAACAACGAGAAGAAGTGCCGGTTCTGCCCGTTTTATCTTCAAGGCACAGCTAAAGTGTGGCACCAAGATCTCGCACCTGATGCGAAAAATGACTTTGCTACCCTGCAGGCAGCCTTTAAAGCCAGGTTCGGGAAACCCAAACTATTCGACATTTCCCTTCTTCAAATGAACCAGTGCCAAGATGAGCCGATTGCAACGTTCATTGCTCGCGTTCAAACTGCAACCCGACATCAGAACTTACCAGCTTCCGTCATTGTTGGTGTTGCTGTGAATGGCCTACGACCTGAGATCCGACAGTGGGTCTTTAACAAGGAGCCAACATCACTGGAAGACGTTCGTCATCATGCAGAGGTTGCAGCTTCCGCATTATCTGGACAGAGGGCAGCTGAAGTGAGCGCAGCAGCAAAGGTAGACCATCTCTCCGACCTCGTGACCACCATGATGACCCGACTGGATCATACCGTCAATTCAGCTCACCAGCCAACACCTCCCCTGCAGGAACAACAACCTCAGAGGCGTCCTACCTATGATGCATATGCCAGACGTCCCCATCGGCAACATTATCCACCACCTGCCCAGATGCCACCCCCACCACCACCCCAGCAGCCAATTCATCCAGCCTACAGAACCCAGGTCCCCCATTGGCAGCCACAACAGCAGATGTACCACAACTACAGGTCCAGCCAGTGCCAAGGTTGTGGTAAGTACTGCCCAGAACGATTTGCATGTCCGCACTACAACACTGTTTGTTCATACTGCAACACAATAGGGCATATTTTTAGAGTATGTAGGAGGAGGCGCTCTTCACAGAATAGTCGCCCAACACAATAGGGACTCGCGCCTGGCTCTCAGGGCTCTGAGGTCAGGCACGAGAAACCCTCAGTCTCACTTGTTGCTCCTTTGGTTAAAAATACTATCCTTGTTAAGGTGCAGCAAGTAAAGACACAAGCTCTTGTTGATACAGGTGCTTCTGTGTCCTGTGTCAACATGAGATTTCTAAGCAAAGTAGGGTACACTGTAGATAATGTTAAGCCCGCTAATTTGTCAGAAATTATAGGTGTAGGAGGAGAAAGGCACAAGGTGTTAGGCTCTATATCTTTAGACCTCTCTATTTCAAACCTCACTCTTGCTCAGACTTTCTATGTTTTTGAAGATCTGCATCATTCACTGATACTTGGCATGGACTTTCTCGAAACCAATAGGGCCACTGTCTCCTTAGAAAGCAAATGTGTCATCATTCAGGAAGGTCTCATCTCTGTCCCCCTGGTTGAAACCACAGCAGGTTATGCAAGATGTAGGAAACCAGTTGTTATTCCCCCGCACTGTCAGGTAGATGTCCCAGTCCATATCTCTAGGTACAGACCAGGTGCAGTACTTCTTTTAGAGCCAGTTCCAGAACTTGTGAGAACAAAACTTCAAGGTGGTAGGTGCCTGGTCACAAATTCAAAGAAGGCTGTGTACATGAGGCTTCTAAACCCCGGTGATACGGAGGTCCATCTAAACACCAAACGGGTAATAGCAACTGCTGCAGAGGTAGACCAGGCTTCCATTTTCACCCTTCCTGACTCCCCTGACTCTGACTCTAATCTTCACGACCATCCAAGGTCATATCAGGTCAATGCTAGGTCACAGCACGTAGGGTCACCCCAGGTCAATCATAGGCCACAGCACGTAGGGTCACCCCAGGTCAATCATAGGCCACAACATGTAGGGTTACCTCAGGTCAGTCATAGGTCACACAAGGTTAGGTCCCATCATACATCAACTCATGTCAAGTCAACCTCAGGTCCCTCATCACATAGGTCACATTCCAATCACTTCAAGCCAACTTCTG
>JAUELE010116312.1:0-14512 GCA_031471655.1 Diodora aspera
GTGTGACAGGGTCGTTACAGATTGCTCACAGATCTGGGGGTGTGTGGTCGACACAGTGTGAAAGGGATGTTACAGATTGCTCACAGATCTGGAGGTGTGTGGTCGGCACAGTGTGACGGGCGTGACAGATTGCTCACAGATCTGGGAGTGTGTGGTCGGCACAGTGTGACAGGGGTGTAACAGATTGCTCACAGATCTGGAGGTGTGAGGTGGGCACAGTGTGACAGGTGCGTTACAGATCTAGGGGGTGTGAGATCGGCACAGTGTGACAGGGGCATGACAGATTGCTCACAGTTCTGGGAGTGTGAGGTCAACGCAGTGTGACAGGGGTGTTACAGATTGCTCACAGATCTGGAGGTGTGTGGTCGGCACAGTGGGACAGGTGCATTACAGATTGCTCACAGATCTTGGGGTTGTGAGATCGGCACAGTGTGACAGGTGCATTACAGATTGCTCACAGATCTAGGGGTTGTGAGATCGGCACAGTGTGACAGGGGCGTGAAAGATTGCTTACAGATCGGGGTGGGGGTGAGATTGGCACAGTGTCACTAGGGTGTTACAGATTGCTCACAGATCTTGAGATGGTTATTTTGACACTTAGCTTCATTGGAAAGAAAGGTTATTCAGAAGGAATATTTTTGCACTCTTATGGTAAAAGATGACTAACTTGGAGATCACCTTTAATATTTGTGTTGATCCTCTTCCCATAGGGTGCCTAACACCAGAAAGAGTAGGACCCCAGTATCCTCATGCTTGCCGTAAGAGTAAGAGCCGTCTAAAATGAGGATATTTTGTTTTCTCTTTCTTAGTTACTATCGATCCTGTGTTGTCCCTTTTCCTGATGTGCCTCTTGCACAACACATTGCGCTATGACTGAAATATTGCCCCCTGCAATGAAAAAAACCATTTTACTCACTCACTCACTTCCCATAGGGTGCACTTTGCATGTCATATTGTGTCATGTTCCTGCAGGGTTTTTCAAAAGCTGATCTCGAGGACCGGAAGCATTCAAAATTATCAGACATTTCTATTTTTTTATCAGAATAAAATAAAAGATACTAAAAATACCAAAAATCTTCTTTTTATTTCTGAAGATGGACACTGTACTGATCTTACATAGTCAGTCCTTTTCATCAACAACTGTTGCATTCCTATGGTTTCCCGAAAACATCCAACTGAAGAACGTGTTCTTGAGGTGAAAACTTGTTTAAAGTCGTGTGGGAACACCTCTCGCAAACGCACCCAAGCTAAGGCCGTGACGTCACATCCTTTTAACGTCCTCTTTTTTCTTTCGCGGTCCGAGAAGACAAACGCATTTTAGTTTGGGTCCCCCGTTTTTTGTTTGGTTTTGTCCAAGTACTATCCCTTTCCTTATTTTTGGTTACAGAAATGTGGGGAGCCCTCTAGTACCTTAAGTTATTGGCTGAACGCTTGTTTACTGGGAATTCACCGTCTTAATCTGTGAAAAGAGCGCTTCCATCAATTTGGTTCGTTCGTCGGCTTGGTGTTGTCTGCCTGACTTCACAGCCGTTTTCTTTTAAATTATTATTTCGGTTTCCTTTGCTACTGTTGTCTGCCATGACTTAGTAGCAGTCTGTTTACTTGTGAGTGTAGTCTGCCTTGACTTCACCACTCGTTGTTTGCAAATTAGATAGGAAAATCGTTGGGAGGTTTTTAATTATATTCAGCCATGTAATATAATTTTATTCATTCTGTTGGCGGTGCAATTTGCCTCAAATTGCAGGGTGGTCCTCTGGTTTGTCTTTTTGTCTAACTTGTGACCATTAGGTCCTAACTCTAAATATGTTTCAGGATGGTGGTGTGTAAAGTGTGTGCCGAGGCTATGTCGGTCCTAGATCCTCACCCCAGATGTGCGGATTGTTGGAACCTGTGCACGGAGGAACTCCGTTGTGAGTTCTGCGCTTCCTTGCCTCAAGAAAAATTTAAGAAGTTGCGACAGCAACTGAGGAAGAGAGCGTCAGAGCAGAAGAGGCGCGCTGTTGCGTCGCCATCCACCACGATCTCTGTTCCGCCAACTGTCATGTCTCCAGTGGACCCTCCTACGACAATGCCTACGCCGATCCTACAACATTTTTGTCGAGCGTTTCTACTTCCCTGCCAGTCGCCACGACGCATCCAGCCTTCGCTGCCTTTATGGCCGAGATGACGGCAATGATGCAAGAATTCAAGCGTCATAAATCGTCTTCTCCTGCGACTATGCCTTCTATGGCATAACTGGCTAGAAAGCAGAGGGAAAGGCGTGGCCGCACGCCCTCCCTGCATCGAACACCCTCACCATGACAGGGATTGCCGTCCCCCATGCCGGGGCCTAGTAGACACTCGTCTATTGGATGCGTACGTCATCGTATGCCATCCCCATGCCATCGTACGCCGTCTCCGTCTCATCATGGTTTTTCGCATCCAGTGGAAACACCTCGCAATGATCCCGATATTTTTCTCCTTGGAGATAATAAGAAATATTCCAACTCCAAGGAGGAAAGGATGCTTAAGGACATTGCTAACCATGTCAGGGCTGCCCTTCAACCACTGTCCCTTTTAGCCTCACAGACTTTGGAGTTGCTATCTTCCTTGGATTCTGATCATCCTGAGGAGGATCCTGTCGCAGCCAAGGCTTAAAAGAGATCCGTGCTTCAAGGTTCACTCAAATTATTGAGATCCACGACTGACGTCTTGTCCACGCTCTGGGTATAATCACCTCTGCCAGAAGGCAAGGCTTCCTCCAGAACTCTTCCCTAACCTCAGACTTGCAGTTGAGGCTGATGAAGCAACCCTGGTCTTCTAAAGACCTATTTAACTCCAAGATACCCACAACTCTCATCAAATGCAGATGAAATTAGCTAAGTTCCTTCAACAAGAGCTCCAAAACAAACGTTTTCGGAGGTCTTATCGTGAGAGAAGACAGTCAGTCAGAGACACTTACAGACCAGCTCAATGTCGCCCCCCCCTACAGAAAATCAGATAGGAGAGACCGACGATCGTTGAGGCCCACGGTAGCAGCCAAGGCCCCGAACAAGCAACCAATTGAGCACAGAGCCGCACGACTGGAACCTTCCGCCTCCAGTCGCTCCGTTCGTCTCTACATTCGTAGGCGGAAGACTGAAAACCTACCGCGATAATTGGCGTATCCTCCAAGATCCATTTGTTTCCAAGATCCTTCAACAAGGATTCCACCTGCCCATAGGTCAGCCTCCTCCTCTTACGACTCAACCACTAGTGTCGCAGCGAACCAATCAAGACGCTCTGCTTGACAGTGTCGCCAAGCAGCTACGCAAACGTGCCATAGAGTAGCACAGGAAATACTATGCCCGACTCGTCTGACTCGGTAAATTTTGAATTCTGACTTGTTAATTTTTTCAAGCTAGTCGTCGGTGGACAAGTAGAAAATTTTAGTAACATTTTAAAATAAATCAAGGAAACTGCGCTTAGCGTGAGTATTAGATCCCCCGAGAGTGTCAATGTGTTCTCTTTACGTGCAGGCGTGGTTAAATTCCCTGATCTAAAATAATACACTTCTTGGAATTTGAAGCGATTGGAAAAATCCCAACATTGTGATACTGCCTTAAATTAATGCACGGCGCCTAACAGAACGTGCTTTTTACCTCACTGTCATGCAATTTGAACAAGTTGAGTTAGGCTGCGGACAAGTAGATTTTTGCTGTTTACTTGTCCATGGACAAATGAAGAAAATTGGTATTTCCACACCCCCGAGGAGGTTTCAGGTCTTCGTCTCAGCCCCGGGTTCTACTCAGACATATTTCTAGTTCCCAAGAAGAACTGAGGGAAGCTGCGACTGATACACAATCTGGCCAACTTCAACAAATTTTATCTCAAGAAGCCGCCCAAATTCAAATTAACCAACCTATCAATGATCCAAAAGGCTTTACAGATGTCAGATCAGATGATATCACTGGATCTACAGGATGCCTATCTCCATATACCCATTCATCCGGCGCACAGGAGGTTCCCACGCTTCTTCCAAGGCAGACATTACCAATGGAAGGCCCTCCCATTTGGTATCTCATGGGCCCCGTGGCTGTTTACCAGAGTGACGCATCCCATTGTGGCATTTTTACACAAACGAGGGATACAGTTCGTGGCGTACCTGGACGACTGCCTGTTGAATCACCAGTCAGCACAGATCCTCTAGACGAGATTCCCCTTGAAGAAAAGGCAAGACATATTCCAGGGGTCAAGACTATTCTGGCAGACGCTCTTTCAAGACCAGACAAGCTGTCTCCGACAGAATGGCAGTTACACTCAGAGGCCATCAATCTCATCGTATGATCTCTAGGGCAGCCAACACTGGATCTGTTTGCCACAATCAGCTTTCAGTGTTTGTGTACCCAGTACCGGACCCGCTAGTGTGGTCCTACAACGCACTAGCGATCTTGTGGGAAGAGATGGACACCTATGCCTTTCCCCCACCCATTCTCCTTCCAAGAGTACTACAAAAACTAAGGGCCACCAAGAAGATACGTCTCACTTTGGTCGCACCTTACTGGCCAGCCAGGACTTGGTTCCCAGAGCTAATAAATGTCGCTGGTTACCCAAGGCTAAAACTTCCTGGCACAGACTTTTCAAGCATCCCATCTCAAGACAGTGGCATCCAGACCCAGCCTTTACGATCTTCACGTCTGGTCTGTCTGCAGGGATCTTTGATAACTAGGGCCTATTCCAGAAGAGCTGCACAGGCAGTCACTGCAGCTCACAGGAAATCTATCGCTGGATTTTATTATGACAAATGGGCCTTCTTTTCCCAGTATTGTACCTCTAAGGACATCATTCTGGTGGAGATCACTAACCAGCAGCTGGCGGACTACCTGATGTATCTTCGTCAGACTAAGAGATTAGCAGCTGGGACTATATCGACTTACCTGGCAGCAGTCAACTCAGTTTTGTCCATCACCAGATCCAGGGAGGTGTCTACCATTCAAGAGATACTGGCCATCATGAGAGGGTTCAGGTTGGAGGATCAAAAGCTCAAGTTTAGACTTCCGGCTTGGGACCTTTCCCTAGTCCTGCGCAACCTCACTGGAGCTTCATACGAATTGTTTGAAGACACCTCGATGGAGTTCCTGTTGCCACTTGCCACAGCCGCCAGAGTCAGTGAAATGCATGCCTTGGCTATCAACGAGTAACCTTTGACAGATCTGCACATGGTTCAGCTCACATTGGTCTCATGTGGGATTTAACTACCTGGTCATTTTCCGTATCTCAGCCTTGGCTTCGGTCCTAGGACACAGAGACGTCCAAGATCTGTCGCTGTGTCCTGTCAGAGTCCTACGAATATACATTCACAGGATAAAGATGCTCAGAAGACGCCTACGACGTCTGTTTATCCCATTAACTTCAGGGTGCTACCACAGAGGTCTCATTTTGGCTGCGATGAACTATCTTGAAAGCGTACCAAGATAACCATCTGCCGCCTCCAGCCTCGAACAACCCACACAAGATTCGGCTATCTCAGCTTCAACTGCTCTGTTTAAGAACTGCTCCGTCCAGAACATCAAGAGGGGTGTTTTTGGAGAACAGACACAGTTTTTACCAATTTCTACCTTAGAGACCTGTCAGTACAAGATCTCGAAGGCATAAACCAACTTGGTCCACTGGTCGTTGCCAAGCAGCTCCCGTCATCCCAGAGACGCTAGAAGCAGCTCGATCAAGTGCCGCCATGTACTAAGAGAATGGAGGACCGATTGAAGCCGGGGGTTCGGACCGAAACCCACGAAGTGGCTATCAACGTCTGGGACAACACCTCTCGCACCTAAGCCACGCTTTACGTACTTCGCATCCAGCCACTGTCAAGGACCTGGCCACTACCCAGCCTCCAACTGGCAGATTATGCGACAGTTGTAAGACAGGATAATAAAAATATACTAATATTGGAGTATATTTCTTATTTATACCTATCCCGTCTTACAACTCAACAGAGCCCACCCATCCTACCCCGGCAGTTCCTTGTCGTTAAATTCAGCAATAGATCGTCTGAAGCTCAAGAAGAGAAGAGGACGTTTAAAGGATGTGACATCACGGGCTTGGCTTGGGTGAGTTTGCGAGAGGTGTTCCCACACGACCATAAACAAGTTTTCACTTCAAGAATGGTTCTTCAGTTGGATGTTTTCGGGAAAGCATAGGAATGCAACAGTTGTAAGACAGGATAAGTATAAATAAGAAATACACTCCAATATTAGTGTTTTCTAGCTATATCTGTTTAGACTGCACGTTGTGAATTGTGGCATCTTCAAGTTTCATCAGCTAATGAAAACTTAGAATTCGGTGCTATGTGCCAAAATTATAAATAGCCAAGGAAAAAAACATACTGTCTGGTTGGCGAGAAATCACTGATAGGGGACTGAGTGGAATATTACATTTTATTGTTGTGTGAAGATTGGATTTATTGGTATCACCATATATGACGTCCTCATAAAGCTGGTGCTCACTCCATAATGCTAATGTAAAACTCCAACGCAACTGGTGATGCTAATGTAAAACTCCAACACAACTGGTGATGCTATGGTAAAACCCCAACACAACTGGTGATGCTAATACAAAACCCCAACGCAACTGGTGATGCTAATGTAAAACCCAAGAACAACTGGTGATGCTAATGTAAAACCCCAACACAACTGATGATGCTAATATAAAACTCCAACACAACTGGTGATGCTAATGTAAAACTCCAACACAACTGGTGATGCTAATGTAAAACCCCAACACAACTGGTGCTGATGGAGTCCTTTGAATGCAATTGTTCTTGTTTCATTTCATATCTTTTTTTCTTTTTCAGAAAATGAAGTGCCTGTTTCAAGGAAATTGCTCAATTGATGTGCGAACACGCAGATTTTGCCCATCATGTCGTTTGAAGAGATGTGCTGATATAGGGATGAAGAGTGATATGATTTTGGGTATGTACAAGCAGCTTAAAGAAGAGAGATAATGTTTACATTGCCCAGGGAATAGTTTTAGCTGATAAAGGGAAATAGGGATCCCAAAAGATGTCGACAGAAAGAAAAGGGAAAGCAAAAAGATCCCCATTTTGGACTCCTTGTACGACGAGCACTGGGTTACTTGTTGCATTGTGTTTGAATCTCTTCTGGTTAACTGTCAGTGAGGTCACATTGGTTTGTTTCTTGTGAAGCTGGAGGATTGTTGAAAGCTTTATGAATTACAGAATCTATCATATCTCTCCTTTCTGTTTCAGACGACAGAGAACGTAAGGCACGGATGGAGAAAGTGGTGGAGAACAGAATGAAACGCACGACCGTAGGACCCTCGCCAACCATGGTGAAGACCGAGCCTATTGACTATGATGTGAGTGGCATTAGCAGGTATGAGGCTGCAGGCGTTGGGTCTTCAGAGGCTTGCTCTCCAACTTCAACAGTTCATCCTTCAGAAAACCAGTCACCAAACAATGTTGGCTCAAGGAGTAATTATGTTACGTTTGATGCCATTGGTGTCCCCATAGACCAGTCAGAGTTGCCCATAGAAGAAGGCATGTACCGGCAGCTGAGTGAGAATGAGAGAACACTTGTGAACGAGATTGGCGTAGCCTACCAGACAACTGTTGGGAGCTTCCAGGCATCGCTGGCATCATTACAGGAAGAGAACTACCACAGTGTGAACGACCTGATAAACCACTCTGAGGTTGCTGTTCGACGGCTTATCAAATTCGTGAAGCGCCTGGAAGATTTCCGGAGACTGAGCCAAGAGGACCAGATTTCATCCCTGAAAGCTTCTGTACTCAGCACTCTACTTCTTCGCTCTGCATCATTCTACATTGTAGAGCGAGATGCCTGGCTCACCAGCAAAGGGGAGGTGTCTACAATCATCTTAAAGCAGGCAACTGGGTTTGTGGAGCTCCACGAATCCCACATCAAATACTGCCGTGCTCTGAAGACTATAATGAAGGATGATTTCTCGCTGTTTGGTCTTGCATTGATCGTTATTATTTTCAATCCCTGCGGGCAGAACGTGAAAGATCGACAGCTTCTCTCAGACATTCAGGACAAGTACCAGGTCTTGCTGAAGCACTACCTGGAATCTGTCTACTCCTTTAATTATGCCAAGGATTACTTTGTTGCCATCACCCAGAAGCTGAATGAGTTACGCAAACTCAGTGATGGCCATGCCAAGGTCCTCCTCCAAGTTAATCCCCTGGAAATTGAGCCTCTTATGTTAGAAGTTCTGAACCTCAAGTAACTAAGTGTCCATTAAGCATTTTAATCTGAAGGCAATTGATGCCAAGAATGCTGGAACAGGATCCAGGTAATCTGTTGTTTTTGGTTTATCTCTCAGGAAATGTGACTACTACTGATCATGACTTCTTTGTAAGGTGGTGTTAAATACCAGGAGGATTTTAGTGTCCAGTTGCCAAAATGTCCTCCACAGCTAATGGCAATTGACCAGATTTTAGTAGGACTGTCTCAAACGTAGAGGACAGTGTGCATCACATGGCACAGTTAGTTGTCTTCTTAATTCGGTCGGGGTCAAGCAAGTTCTTCAAACATGTGAGAGAATATAAATTAAAACGATGCTAGAGATGAGAAATATTGGGTTCATTCCACATGGTTTATCTTCAACAATGCAAGACCAGGGACATGAGGGAGATTGTCATTCAGAAGGATGCCCGTGATGATAAAGTCTGGGTTGGTCTGGCCGGCCTCATGTCAGAGATGATAAAGTCTGGGTTAGTCTGGCCTCATGTCAGAGATGATAAAGTCTGGGTTGGTCTGGCCTCATGCCAGAGATGATAAAGTCTGGGTTAGTCTGGCCTCATGTCCCATGGGAAAACTAGCTTCTTCAAGAAAGTATGACTGTGAAAATTTGGGTACATGTCTATGAAAAGGATACCAGGGGATGGATGAAGTTTGGTTTACTCCAGCTTCAAGGTTTCATGGAAATATTGGTTTCATCAAGGGAGACATTGGGAGAATGTGATTTACCTGGAGGCTTGAGGATAATAAAGTTTGTGTTGTTCTGGCTTCATGTCTCATAGGAGCATTAGTTCCTTCAAAAATACAAGATGAGGCACATTTATGACAGATGACGAAGTGTGAGAAGGCGATACAAAAAGATACAGAGGAAAGTGATGTTGTTTGTGCACTTTTAGATCTTGCAAGAGGAGCAAGTCATATCCAGTAGCATTCAGTATGCGAGGCCAGGAACATTTCAGAAGAGGTCATTCAAAGAGGCTGTAAAGGACCGTGGCCTCAAGTCTGCCTCTCTTAGATGGAAAAAACCCAGTTAGATCAATGTCCAGTATGTGACACTTAATGGGATATTGGATCATCTTCAAGGATGCTCCAAAAGATGAAAATCCGGTAGAACGTTATTAATTGTAAGACTTGCCACAAGTAAATGCCAAGACTTGTAATAGCAAGACAATTGAATGAAATGTTTTTGTGTTTATGTGATTATGCCTTCTGTGTCCCTATATCACGAACAGTTTTGATCGTGATGGTTTTTTTGGCATGTCACAACAAGCAGGACACATGCAGGCAGGCAAGAACATTGTAAATCTTGTCGAAAACAATTTGGGGATACCCGAGCATTGTTCAGTTTTTGAAACTTTTCTTTGCAACAAATATTGTTATGTGTAGAGTTTCTTGCCTTTGTGAAGCGCTGTGACAAGGATATTTTAGTACTTGGTAGTTCTTTGTTGTTTGGTTGGCATATATTTGTTTAATCATGATCTAGGACATTTGTTCCAAAGGAAAGTCACTCTGATACTTGTTTTAATCTAGAAGACTGAGCCTTACAGTGGATGCCTATAAATTGGTTAGGGTAGAACAATGTCAGTAACACATGGTTAAGAAATTATAGTACATATTGTACATGCTGTTGAAAGAGTATGAAAAGGTAACATCTAAGTTCTACATTTTCTGCATCATGTAAATTGATGATTGGTTATGAAGGTTGGGCAAATTATTTTTTTAAAAAAACATGCAGCGAAATTGGCAAGTGAGCTGTGTCTTGATAGCTATGTTTGAAATGATCTCTGACCTTTTGCTGTCCTCAGGTACCAACTTTGGTTCCTTTTACTGCAGTTATCAACTGTCAGTGCTCCATTATGGCTCACATATATATATATTGCCTAAAGCTGAGTAAAGCGCACAATTCTCTCATCACATTTTTGTAAAGCTTTGATATGTTCCTTGAACAATTTTCATGCTTGTTACTATTCAGGCATATTTTTGGTGAAAGATGAAAATTGTGTCCTCATTTCATTTTTTACCAACAAATTGATTTATGATAATTTTACTAGTCACTTAGAGAAAGCATGATGAGGCTTTTGTCAGTAGATTGGTTATGCATGGTAGCTGGAGCACTGACTAGTTGGCTAGCCAAGCATGTTAATGCAGCACTGGGCAGTGGGATGGTCAGCCATGATAAGACACTGACTAAAACACCGGGCAGTGGGATGGTCAGCCATGATAAGACACTGACTAAAACATTAAAACTTTAATCTAAACTGCTTGTCTCAAGTCAGAACTTCTCGAAAATCATTCTAATTCTAAATTTTTGTAGATCTCTTGCTCCAGTTAAAGTTTCTTGACTTGCACACTGTATTCTGCTCCTGAAAATATTCAAGTAACTTGAGCAGTGTCTGTGATAAGTATTTGATATTACACATTCAGCTGGTGCGAATGTTCTCAGCTGGTTAGATGTGGCTTGTTTTGTTTAATGCTTTATAAGTACAACAAAAAGGGTTTTCTTTTAGTGACATGAGGGAGATTCTACTGCAAAAATTCAACTCTTGGACATCATTTGTCAGATGATTTGGTCAGGACCTGCATTTTTTCAAAGTTTCTGATTTGGGACACACTGCTGAAAGATTACTCATCACAGTCTGTAAGAAGAATTTAGCTGAAAGATTTCGATATTTCTCGCTGTGTGAACATGGAAATAGGTGTCAGCACCTGTACAAGTCTCTCAGAAAGAACAAAATATCGGGCCATCCATTTTATTCCCCCAGCATATACTGCAAGGGAATATTGTGATCAGCAAGTCTGTCTGTCCGTCCATCCTTTTTTTGTTCCCGGAGTGTAACACAAAAACTTTGTACAGTTATGATATCCAAAATGGGAACTGGTACCTTTGCTATTTGGGCGGTCCCAAATTTTTTTGTGTAAACATTTTGGAAAAAATACTTTGGTTTGGACTGAAAATGAGTGGGCTTCTTTTCCAGAGAAGAACAGGGAAACTGCTTGCTGTATCTTCCTCATGTTTTTATATGATCCTTATTGTTAGGAATTAAAGGGTCCTCGAGGCATATGTCTGTAGTATATGATCCTTATTGTTAGGAATTAAAGGGTCCTCGAGGCATATGTCTGTAGTAATTTAGTCAAAGGACCCCGTAGTGTTTATCCTTTAACATGAGTTGATGAAAAGGACTCCTACTGTTTCGTTCTTAATGTGTAACCCTCATTCTGGTACTGTACACAATAATGGCAAGTCACAAAAGGAAAGGAATCACATTTCAGCTAATATGTCTTCTTTCTCTGCTTTTGTCTTCTGCAGCCAATTTGTATTGTCATGTGATGTATGAGTGAGGGTCTTGATGAGTCAAGTGGAAACCTCTTGATTGCAGTTGCAAAGTACACAACACCAGGTGACAGACGAAAGATTGAACAATTCGAGTCACTCAAGAATGAAATGTTTGTTTGCTTCAACTGGTCACTTGCGACTGAATATTGCAGTTGTGTACCATCACCGATCGGAAATTATCCCTGTGCAAATCAGAAGCAATTTTTAATTGCAGAAACATGCAATTCTGGACAGTTTCGTCAGATTGCCGTCACCTCCAGTCATAGTTGACATAAGCTACCAATTCCAGCAAGTTGCCGTCAGTTCCATCGTGTCGTAGTCGACATAAACTGGGCTTAGCATGTTCAGGAGTTGCAAAAAGTTGCAGTATTCTTTCACAATGTCAACCTCTACTGCTAGAATGTTCTGGGGATCGTGGTTTCGTGATGTAGCTCAAAGACTGCTGACATCAAGTCGAACTTAAGTAAAATGTTACATGTTTTGCCAAGAAAATAAGACATTCTCACTGTTTTTAGATGGTATGATTTGGTTTCTTAACATGTAAAAATGGCCACATTGTGTCGCTATATTGATATTTATACAGATAAATATTTATCTATATTTCTTTATTGTAAATATATATATATTACCCACTAACAAGCACATTCTATTTGTTACTATGTATATAATGAATGATGTTATTGTCGAGGGATTGTTGAACATTGTGCCTCTAAGTGCTAGTGTCTTTGGATTTAGTCCTTTGCTTGCTAGTAGAAGGGACAAGTGTAATGAGGATGTCCTTGTAGGCAAACAGTTAAAGAATTTCTAATATATTTAACTTCTTATTGTCTGTCCAACTGAGTGTTTTTTTTTGTTTGTTGACAGTTTTAGTTTCACTGTTTTGATTGAGAAGTATACTTAATGTTAATCTCTGTTTACAGTGAATGGTGTCGATTTCATTTGGTTCAATTTCAGAAATACCACAGGGCCTTTGGAGGGTAGTAGTTCTGGAACATAGCACGTCAGTTCACCAGCCTTGGTAGTGGGTTCGAACCTTGCATTGGGCATCCGGTTAATTCTGAACTCCCTTTGAGTGCATGAATGCTGGCTGAGAACCGTGGTAATTGCAAGAGTTGCTCTCTCACTTTATGATGATGTAGGTAGAATGCTCACCCAGCAGTCTGTAAGCCTGGTGGGTTTCAATCCTCCTCGCGTCAGCTGATTTTGAGTCTCAGTTTCATTCACCCCAGAGAGAGAAGCTTCCTGACTGTGGTGATATAGCTGAAAAAGGGGCAAAAGCCCGTCTTGAAAAAACGCAAGCTAAACCGCTTGCTCGTTTTTAATCTGTAAATATATTTCAGTTTATGAAGGCTGTTTTGTTTCAAATAGTAACCCACTACAAACGTGTACAGTGAACCAGATATTGTATATCAGCTGTTGACAGTTGATATGTAAAGCGGAAAATATTAATTTGTTGTGTATAGATTAAACAGTAGATACATTTGATGTTTTTGGACAATGGGTGGAGGTCTATCTATGACGTCATTTACATATTTGGGGTTTGGTGATATAGTTGAAAAATAGGCGAAGTAAATGTTAGTTCGGGTATAGATATATTTTAGTTGTCAGCCTAGTCTAATTTTAAATACCTTTAACAAAACTACACATAGTCGGAGTCTACACATGAATTTTCTCACCTGGTAAAAAAAAGATGAATTAGTCACATGAAAGAGGATCTTGCAGTTAACTGTTATTTTGTCCTTTCGTTCTTTTAGTCATTGGTCACCTGAAGGCAAACCGTTATTCTGATGGACCCAAACAATTGATTCAGCCCCTTTTGTGGTTTGATTTGTGGTAGTTGTTGGTGTCAAGCATGTTCTGCTGAAGACACTTTGATTAAATCTCTCTACTTGCCAAGTGTTCCTTCTCTGGCTTGACCAAGACTTGGTGGTTATGGGTTCCAATTCGGTCTGGGTACTGTTCTTTCAGCTCGCTGTTAAATAGGTCATTAGGAATAGGAATGTGACTTGGCTGATATTTGTTTTCTTTAAAACCATGAGCAGTTTTTGATTGCTTGTTTCTGCAATTTGAAATTGCTTGCATAGTGTGCGCCTGCAGGCAACAGTCCGATCTCATGTGCAAACATGGCCAGTCTTGTCACATTTCAGTCACAGTGTCCTCTTTCTCTTTGCAGTTTTTACAGCAGTGCTACAGAGCAGTTGCGTATTTGCGTAAAATACTCAAATATATCTGCGTTACTCAATTGGTTTTACGCTGTTTGCCTAAAATACTCCATTAAAAAAGTAGAAACCAAGTTGTGTTACAGACCTTTGCGTACATTTATATATTGAGATTTTGTGAACGATTTTGGTTGGATAAATGAATCTAGATAAAGTTGGTCCTATGCACTGAATGTGCTCCACCTGGTTTTGATTCACGAAAAATACATCTGTAGCTAATCTGCTAGCAATATTACTCAACTTAAGTATTACTATCTTTGTTTCAAATGCATTAATACAGATTTCCAGTGGTCCAGACATTGGTTCTCATGTGCAGATAACAAGGGTGTGTTTAGAACGGGATCGATTACCTTTGTGATATTAGAAATGCCCAATAAACTTCAGTAAGTACCCAATAGGTTGAAAATTATATATAGCTCTGGTACAGTCATGCCTAAGTGTTGATTGGTCAAGTGGAAAAATCCTTCTCAGTTACAGTCCAAACAAGGTGACTGATGAGAGATCAAACAATCGGAGTTGCTCAAAACTCAAACATGTTTGGTTTCTGAAACTGAAAATTGTATATGCACACCACTGCAGACTGGAGATTTTCCTGGTGGGGCTTCACAGCACTGGAAATTTTCCTGGTGGGGCTTCACAGCACTGGAGATTTTCCTGGTGGGGCTTCACAGCACTGGAGATTTTCCTGGTGGGGCTTCACAGCACTGGAGATTTTCCTGGTGGGG
>JAUELE010116423.1:0-23743 GCA_031471655.1 Diodora aspera
CTTCGGCCCGCGGGCTTTCCCTATCCCTCGTGCCTTTATTTCCAACTAATCCCGCGGAGCCATGTATTATCCTACACATAACGCTACGGTTGGAACAAAGGGCACCAAATGTTTGAGTCGAACGAAAGTGACCCAGCCGGGATTCAAACCCCGACCTTGCCAACTGAGCTACCCGGACCCTCATATTGGGTTACTGAGGCCCTATTCTATACATCATGTTCATCCCCAGAAGCCCCACAGGGTACCTATGAAGGATGTGACAGGGGTTGAAAGGGAGTCTGCTGGTTCCGAGGAGCTAACCACTAATTAATTCAGGCCTAAAATACACATCTGTTTGATGCAGGTAAAATATGTTTCTGAAATGATACCTTGAGCTACGGTCTTTACAGTGACTGTCTATCTCATGGACGATTTTGTTGGCGTCACCATCAGCGTCATCGTGCAGCTTCTCCATCATCTTCTCACAGTCAGTTCGGAATTCCACTTTGGTTCCATCACTTAACAAGGTTTCCGCCACCTCAAATGATGTGAATGTCGGCTTCTCCTACACAGTAACAAAAGTAGTTTGGCATGAAATGTGGCAACTCTGAAACAACATTTCTTCCCCTTAAAACAGCGCTGCCACAAAAGAAGTTAAGGGTCAAACCTAATACATGTATAAGCATAAACTGATATAATTGATTTTGCTGTTTGAAGGTTTGCCTGGACTAACCATATCAGCATGTGTTTAGAAAGGGTGCTTACATGCACAATTGTTGCCACTAAAATTTACCAATTACCTAAAGGTCAGGTGAAAATGTAATGCTGAAGTTTACTGAAATGTTCCTTAAAATCTTAAATTCATGATGTATCGACACATACAGCATTTGCCCGTGTTGTTCATGATTGTCATTTTAAACATGTGTACCAGCATGTTGTCATGTTAGTTTTGGAAAGAACTGCTTCCTGGTAATAAAATAATAATATCACTATATTTGACCCTAACATATTTTTTTTAAGTAGTATATGATGTCTTTCAGGAAGAAGCATGTAAAAAGTAAACAATTCTCATCAACTTAACCCTGATGCAGACTATTTTGCATGCTTCAGGACTGATGTGTTCAGTGTTGTGGTGATTTTCGCTTGTTGAACACGGTGGCACTGAATTCAATCTTCTTATATGGCTCACAGACAGCAACAACAGAGCTTTGTAAACATTCTTCTCAACACATCACACCAAGTCTTAAAATGATCTTGTCACATGATAATGATCAAAATTAGCATCTGTTAGCTACCTACACAAATATTTAAGCAATTTCATCACAACAACAAAAATTCATTATTTTTTTCACAAAGACTTTTTCAATTGGAGAAAATCCTGAATGTATGTAATGTGGGAGCAACTCTGGTCAAATCAATTTTCAGTTTAATATTGTCTACAATCTGAACGAAGACAACCTGGGAGGGAATCAGAGTGAGCGAGCGAGTGATTGAGTTGGTGTTTTACATGGTTTTCGGCCATCTTTCAGCCACATCACGTCAGTGTTGATGCTCCTGTCTCCCCAGGAGACATCCTGTGCAGTGGGAATAAGAATAATCAGATGCAAATTTTGACAAATTCTCAAGGTGATGTACTTAGCACTGCACCATTGGTCAACAGTCAGGCAACCTACCACTTTTTCCACTTTCAAAAGCTTCTGCAGACGTGATGCTATTTTAGGAGCTCCTCGAATGAGTGCATAATCAAGGGGCGACAACCCAGCATTGTCTTTCTTGTCAAGTGTCACTCCATTTTTGGCCAGCAGTACGAGCACTTCATCATTATCGTATGTACCAAACTCAAATGGCGACACCAGGTGGTGAACTACCGTCCAGCCCTGGTTGTCAACTGCATCCAGGTCCACATTACTGGTCTTGTCCACTGTTGGGAAAGCATCTGAAACATGAGCGAGTGATACTGGCTACAAAACATGGATTCAACTAGACAAGAGCATCATATATAGGTTGAGTGAGTGAGTAAAATGGATTTTCACATTGTAGGGGGCAATATTTTTAGCCATAGCGCAAAGTGATGTGCAAGAGGTACATCAGGAAAAGGGACAACACAGGATCGACAGTAAGAGAGAAAGCAACAGATCCTCATTTTAGACGGCTCTTACGGCAAGCATGAGGATACTGGGGTCCTATTCTTTCTGGTGTTAGAGCGACAACCCCGGGAACCCCACAGAGTCCGATGAGAAAGGAAAAAAATGACAATTGCAAGACATTTAAAAGTAACAGACATCTTTCTATGCATATTATTGTTCCCAATGTTGTTTTTGGAACAAAACAAGACTTGGTTTTGACCACGTGTCCAACGTTAATGTGAATTGATAAACTGTTCAGATATATCATCATGCCATATGAGGTAAGTTCAAATAAGGTGAGTTGGTCTGGTGTAACACGCTCAGGTCACCAGCTTGAAAAATTAAGCAACGTCGAGCCCGGAGAATAGGCGGATGAGTGATCGACTCAAGTTGGGCTTGTATACTCCCCGGGGAGTTGAAAAAGGTCGTGGATTGCACATTGTTCCACTAACCATGGTAGTAATGTGGAGCGCTTCGAGCATTTAGGTAGTAATGTGCATTTAGCGCTATGCAAGACTCTTGTGTTATAATGGGGGTGAGCTTCAATGTATTGAACGTGCTTTCACCATTTCTTCAGTTATATCATCAATACAAGCTCACTCAATGTGTACTTAAACAGGAAAAGGGAGGTGTATTGAACTTTACGTGCTTCAGCAGTTTTTGTCAACTATATAACTACGATTAGGGAATGCGGACTGAAACAAGATAGAAAGGCGAATTTCGTTGAAATAAACTTGTTGCTAAGCATCCGTACAGCTCAATCGCCATTGAATGCGCACTAAAGCAAGAGACGCCAAATAACACATTTAGTAACCTTCTGAAGTAAGTAAGTGACTCTGCAAGTGGCACTACATAAAGGGAACGTTCAGGTTTCGTGAATCACATACTAGCTTGTATGGAACTTGCTACAAACTGAAGTTTCCTACATCACATTCTCAAACTATTACAACACCCATATCTCCTATTCACGAAGCTACCATTGTGCCAGTAGGGGGGGGGGGGACGCCAGCAATTCCTCGACGGAAGGGGCGAGGGAGGAGTTCCTCGACATGGGGGCTCAAGTCTCCGACAATGGGGGCTAAAGGCTACACTTAAGAATTGCCTTTTCTCATTTGGACAGTGGTATCAATGCATATGGCACCGCAAACCGTTTGGACCTTTGAGTATGGACAAACCCTCAGTGCTCTACCGGTCTAGAACGTTAATTTACTTCTGGAAAAACTCGAGCATTTGTTTCAAATCAGTCATATTTGCTTAGATCCGAATATTTTGAGGGTGTTGTTTTTTTCCGAGATAAATATCACACTTGCAAATAACACAATAAACTACAAACATTTTCTCCGACAAATTGCTACATTTTTGCCCGACGTGGGTGGGTGTGTGTTCTGGTAAGTGTTAACGCTAGATAGGACCGTTTCGTGAATTGGGCTTACGCTAACCCCAGAATGTTTTAACAACTCGTTAGGATCAATCCTAGGTAGGACAGCTTCGTGAAAAGGGTCCAGTAATGCAACCCATGTGAAAAGAAGATTCACAATTGATGTCATTCCTACGAACTTCCTAAACCAGTGGTTATGGTCCTAGCTGTTAAATGTTGCTACGTAGCTTGATTCAGTTTAATTTAAACTGTGCTTACATTTCTACTAGTTCTCTTTGCGTTACACGTTGTGCAGTGTTTGGAATTCAAGTTTTCCGTTGTAACAAAAAACATCATTTTGGAGTAGGTATAAATTTTATGATATTATTTAATATGTATTTAATATCTTATAAGCTTTTTAAAAGGCCTTATGCCTTTATTACTCTTGTTTTGTATTTAATAAAAAACAGCCCATTGATGATATTTGGTTGACGGGAGCAGGATCGACGTCAATTTTGAGCTCTTTTTATCTGTTGTAGACCCAATGGTGGCACCAGAGATTCCTTGACACGGGTTCAAAGATTAATATTTCCTAAGCAAATACACAATTTGTTCTTAGTCGTTCTACGACGAATTGTCACATTTCTTGCATCGGACGAGGAGGGGGAGCTGCTGAAGCAATGTTCTATGCAATTGTTAACACTGGCATCGGACCTGTGAGGCCCGTAAGGGACGTGCCCATACTAGATTTAAAGGCATGGGGGCAGGCGCCCCCACAAAAATTTAGATGAAAACACGTAATGCAAAAAACAAAAATATTTATAACGAACTTTTGAACGCTCTATAGGAGAAACACAAATGGTCTTTTCGGCAAGTAGTTGCAGCCTTGCACATTTGCAATCGTGTATATTGCATTGACTGGTTTTGTTGTGACAAAGCGACAAGACGCATCGTAGGAACTGATGGGGCCACAGGGGCACGTGCCCTCACAAGATCAAATACGTTCCTACGCCTCTGGTTAATACACAAATCATATATAACACAAATGCGTTCTGTTTTATAATTAGAAATACGTGCCTCGTGACCATTATTCATATTGGCAAGCTGTTCGAACGCTTACAAAAGAGTATTGGAAATTTCAATTAAATATGGGCGGAACAGCAGGCAAATATTTCATTACCGGCCAACACGCATAATCTGCACGATTTGCACGGGTTTTACGTGATTCGTAATTGACATGATAAAAAAGTCGCTCGCATTAATCAACTGTACTTGGGTGTTTACGAAAGTGGTGATTTGGTCTGACAGGCGCCGAATTTAGATCCTTGACCAAAGTAAAGATAATGTTTGGAAACATAAATTATCGATCGAATCCCGCATATAAATAACTGATTTGTATTATTTTTAAATCTGTGAATGATAAAAGATTATATCCCCGTTAGCTATACAAGAAGATCTTGAAGTGTTTCTGGCATTTTTTTGTATCACGACAGTTCTTGACCTTTTCAAATGGTGTAAATGTGACCAATTACCGAACCCACTTTCGTCCATGCCATTTCAGCTGTCAATACAACACGACATGTTGTTTGGCTTTATGAGTTTAGATTTATCAACTTCTGAAAAAAGATTCGGGGCCTTCCATTAGTCCGACAACCCATTAGTCCGACATTACAGTGTACTTCTGGCTTAATTAGGGTTTAGTCTAGGATGGGGTCAGGGTAGAGAGAATATCATATTATGCTAAAGATGTTTGACATGTGTCAGCATACAAGTGTATGAAATGAATCTACTAGGGTTAGACCAATGGGATATCGGAGTAATGGGCTGCCTCACTGTCAAGTTTTGCCAAAATACCCTATTTCTCCTAATAAGGATCCGGGGGCTTATTTTGTTAGCTCCATGCAGGGCCCGGCGCTGATTAGAGTCCCGGCGTTTAATAGAGACCTGACGCGTATGGTTGGGGTCATCTTTCACGACGGCACAACATTGCCAAGGCAAAGCTATTATGTCTTGTACATTTATACAGAGAGAAATTATTTTTAACGAAGTAGCTCGGTGCTTATTAGAGACCCGGGGCTTATAAGAGTCATATGTGAACATAATATTCTAAGTAAATGTAGTTTATTTAAGGTCGTTATTTATTAAAAGTATTCGAAACTTATGCGCATGGGTTTTTAACACACAAATGTCAGTTAAACAGAAAATGTTGAATTTTATCAATGAGTTTAATTTAGTTAATCAACTATGTTTGAGCTACTTTATTTTGATTCTAATGCGATCTGGTGGTCTGAACAGGGTTTTATGAACAACTTCAGGGCCTTGTTCCACAAATCTATCTGAGCTACAATCAACCAAGGCTATTCAACAATTTTTTTTCAAAATCAGCCTACAAGCAAAGCATTCCTGATCGAGAAAATAATCTTTGGAGCAGTTTTAGGACTCGGAAGTGGTTTGTGAAACGGCATGCCGTACGTACCCCTGATTAAAAAGTTGATCTTAGGAATTTAGTATCACCTGAGGGCTAGGACTGTTTTGTGGGACGGAACCCTTGTGCCTAGTGCATGTTTCGCTTCAGCTGAATTTTACGTTTCGTTAATACTGTGAAAAGGGGCACTTTACTAACAGATTTGAGTGAAAAGTTAACAATAAGAAAATGTAATAAATATTTGTTTTAAAAACAAAACTCATTACACGGTGGTCGTATGACAGAATCTGTCCTTGAAACATCCTTTCAGTTTTTCATATATATGCGACATTAGACTAAACCCTGCTTTCAGCAATCGTTAGGCTATTGCTGAAATGGAACTCTCGCCTTGAACAAGCCTCGATTTCAGCAACGGTTTCCGTTTTATGTTTACATGTATATATAAATAAATAACACGATGTGACACGTACAATTATGCTTTTTTAGTCGACAGATTGTCTGTATATCCGAGACCATGTTCCGACATTGTATGAGGATGAAGTTTGATTAGGTAAACTTTTCTTGAAATTCAGTTAAACATAATATATTTCACTTTGGATTAAAATGGTAGAAATAAACTTCTAAATTAGAAGTTGTGTATTTATGGACTCCATATTTCTAACCAATGATCCAAACTCAACTAGGAAGAGTGTAGAGAAGACGCGTTGATTGATTAATAACTCTTGCCATCGTGTTTAATAGTAAGTAGAATCTTAAAAAGAATTAAGTTTTAAATGTTTCAAATTTATTGTACTTTCGTGTGGCAACGCATGTGACACAGTAACGTTAGTTTAACCCCAGAGGCTGTTCCATATTTGTTGAAGACATTCATTAAGTAACTGATTTGTACTAAAATATTTTAAAGAGTGATTCGAAAAGTGGACGTTTCCGTTCCCAGTGGTCTTTGGTATTTCCGCAACGGATGGATGTAAGATGTACGGTAGCGAGCCCGAGATGCCGATAATGGAGTTTAATAGGATGACATGTGCTGGTTAAGTCGGGGAACGATGTCTAAAAAGTGTCCTATTAAATAGTGGTTGAACGAAACGTCGTGTGTCAAAGAGTCTAGAATATTTCACTTTCCTCTTACAATTTATCAGGGTACTTTAAATAGAGGCTGTTAATGCTGACAAACTCATTAAATAGGGCGTTATGGTAACAATTTCTAACTACTGTACGTTCACATGAAGGAAAGAGTTGTTGGTAATTGACTTGTTTGTGTTGAAATGTACAATTAGTGTAGATTCAAGGCTTGATACCCCATTGTGCAAAAAGGCATTCTTGAGTATCGAATTAATTTTTCCCGATCTTAACTCCGATTCCTAGAGCTCATGGAACATAATGCATTAAGTATTTACAACATGTTCAAATAAGATTGCATTTACTTTCATTTTGTTCACCGATGCGTGCACCTCTACAAATAAGTTACTCCCATCCCAATGTATATTTAAAGAAGCACAGCACCTCTGCGTAACACATAAATAAGCACGGATGTTCTCGAAGACACGGATGCTTGCGGCGTCTCCCTGAATGACATGGATTGGTCGAGTCGTAGGGCGTTCACAAAGAACTCGTGTTTCATTTAAAACGTAGATCACAGAGGTCGCTAAGTAATTAATTAAGACCACCGTATCCAGGTAGACACAACACAGGAACAACTACAAACTATGGTCTTAATTACATCTATAAGAGGATAGTCATTAAGGTTTTATGTAACTATTTTACATACGATCATGAAGTAATTATGAGGGTTTCAAAGCGACGCCCTATTTAATGCTAAAATTGGATCACCGGTGTTAACAGCAAACTGATAAGACCCACACAACAGCGCTGGAGGAAAATGAGCGATAAAACAAAAACACTGATTTAGTTGCAGCCTTTGAACATGTCGGTGGCTAAACTTTATCTCGATTAAAGGAGGTGTACAAACACTTCATCTGGATTCCTGATCATATACCAGTAATGAAGAAAATGAAATCATAATGTACGTACATCTCCTTTGGTGTGGCTTTGAACTCATATTGTCAACAGAATTCATTCAATGTTCTTTCTGCTTCTTATTTCATCCAAATGACAATAAAATCAATAATAGGAACATCCCTGCTAAGGTGTCTTTAACAAAGTAGTTCAGACAGCGTGATGTTAGATAAATACCAGTTTTCTTTGGACGCGGAATACTTTACATAACTTAATTGTGGGACCACATTCCCCTAACTATCAGGACATACGTTTTGATTGAAGAAACGTCCAGAAGTTTAATTCGGAAAGACTTATTTGAGATAAAACACTGCCTGCAGTACACTGATCGTCACTTTAACTTTATTCACTCTCTTATCACAGAACATAGAACGTGACTGCCACTTTTCAATTACTTAAGACAGTGTTTTGAGTCGGGTGAAGTCACAAGGGATCAGACTCTGCCTCGCTGTGAACTTTTATCTCAAATCACTTACCAACACAATAATAAAATTGAAAATGGAAAGTGTACAAACTGTTATATCAGTTCTTAAAACACAGTACATTTTGCGTCTGGACGAGAAGGGATACATGATAAGGTAGTTTACTTAAAAGTTTCTCTCTATCAATAGATACATGTAAAGTTGGAAAATTTAACCATTTGAGTTGAAGAGCACTGGATGTTGATAATACATTCTCTTAATTATATTTTTGAAGTTTTTGAATGACAATTCAGCGATTCTACTGAAAGTGAAATAAAATTGAATTGTAATTAATTTTTAATGAACGTATTAAGCTTTCTATATTTTACTTTTATATTTTTACATTGTACTTTGTAGTTTCTTTTAAAAATAAAGCTCACCTTTCAGCCAGAAATTTTTGTAGCAGATCGTGGAAATTATCGGGGCTGATCGTATGTTTCACGGTCTGTGGCCTGACGTCATCTTTAGGATATCCGAAAATGCCATAACCATCAGAATCCAACTGGAGAAAGTTTTCCTCCTCGGGTTCGCTTTTGCCGTCTTTAAACACTCTGGAATCCAGAGCGGGGGAACCCCTCTTTCCGGCGAAATGAAAGCCGTTACATTTACACACATTCCCGCCCTGGCCCCGAGCGCAGTTGGAGGCACAGAATCCTTTTAAACTAAATCCATAAGAACCCAGAACTAGAAAAGTTAACAGTACAGCAACGATGTGTACGACACATGTGGCAGCCATCGGGACACTGATACTCTCGGAAATAGCCGAAGCCGGAGATCCGGAGCACAGAAATGAGAAAACTTTAAAACTTGTCTCCTTAAAAAACCGAGAACTCCTTTTTGGGGCGAATTCCTACGAGCGGAGCGGCCAGCGGGACTGTGAAATGCTCTTGACGTTGTGTTTCAGTCCCTATATCCCGCAAGACTGTCCTTTTTGTCCTGGCTTCTATCTCGGATCCTGTCTTGGGGGCTGGTCAGCCTAGAAAGAGAATAGGAAGAAGATTGGAGACGTGTTCTCATATATAACTCCCACCTTCTGGCATGACGCGACTGGTACGAGTTTCCCCAACCAATTAATTACTTCGTACTGATATTGGCGTTAATTGATACGGCATCGTTTTGATTAGCCCGTCGAGGAACTTCCTGATACAGTGGGTGGCACGACTTACGTGTTTCAGATTAATAATTAATTACCAGATTAGAACCTTTGGGGGATGCGCCAGCCCGCGTGCGCTCTGATAGCGGAAACAGTACGAATAGTACCGGCCCTTGGAAAGAACTCAACGTTTGATGCAACGCTCGCGGCCTTGTCTGTGACTGGTCGCCGACACACGGCTCGATCAATGATAACGCAACTTTCCTTAGCATGCACGCGTCTGTCTCCGTATATTCCTTTTTGTATGACTAATACAATTGCATCAGTAAAACATACCACAACTGCTCGGTTAATTGACTAGGGAACGCTTAACAACTTGAGTTATGCATGCAATTACCATGCACCTCGTACATTTAGCGAAACAGTAGGCGTGAAGACACATGCAGAGAGAAATAAGCTTAAAGACAGTTATACATAGACACTATTGATGACGGTACAAACTGAGCACTGTTTTGTATGATCAATATTTTGCAGTGTTAACATTCTGTCAGTTCTCTTTCACCTCCCCCAACTCCTCCGCGCCTACTTTATCTCATCCAAATGCGCTACTTCAAATGAAATTGATGTTGAGAAATGCAAAGAGGCGGAGAAAAACTTTTAAGAAGAGGAACTATAAGGGCGGGGAAGTGCTTACTCATTGGATAGAAGTTCTGTGCCTCTGTGTACCTTCTTTGCTTTGAGTAATTATTCTATTTTAACACCCCAAAGAAGAACCTTCAACGTGCATGGGCGATGTGAGTGGAGTCCCCTCACCTTTTACCGAGTTGGGGCTGAATCCCCTTTCATTCACTACAAGTCGCTCAGAACGCGTCTGCACCTATCTCGGAACCCCAGACCTTCCAGGGACCAATAGATGTGAATTATGTTTCAAATGTGTTTAAATATCTACTGTCTATTAAAACAAAGTATTTACTGAATTGGTATTGATATACATAGTTTTAATTACAAATAAAATTACACGACCCAGAGATGTGAATTATGTTTCAAATGTGTTTAAATATCTACTGTCTATTAAAACAAAGTATTTACTGAATTGGTATTGGTATACATAGTTTTAATTACAAATAAAATTACACGACCCAGAGATGTGAATTATGTTTCAAATGTGTTAAATATCTACTGTCTATTAAAACAAAGTATTTACTGAATTAGTATTGATATGCATAGTTTTAATTACAAATAAAATTACACGACCCAAAGATGTGAATTATGTTTCAAATGTGTTAAATATCTACTGTCTATTAAATCAAAGTATTTACTGAATTAGTATTGATATACATAGTTTTTAATTACAAATACAATTACACGGCGATTTAACCTTCGGTAAAAGTTACAGTTTAGTTAACACCTGTCTAATATTAGTTTTGGAGTAAAGAGTTTTACCATCTATCGAACTCTGGCAACGAAATATAAGAATACCGAGCAGATAGGACTTTAAGCACGTTGTTTAAATAGACACTTCTAGTGATAATGGTACAGTGGTGTACATAAACAAGGGATCTACACATTGATTGAAGTAATGTACTTTAGTGACGCACGACCCACGTCTCATTTCTTTGTTTTAGTCATTGTGAGTTACATATTTAGGGAGTGAGACTCCATCCCACCTGTTAGACCACAATGGATTTCCTTTCATAAACGATTAAAACACGTGTGCATAAACAACGTTTCTATTCACGGTTTGTAAACAGCTATAAGAGTCTATGTTACTTACTGTGTAAACATTTAATGAATAGATTGATAGCTTTACTTAGTCGGAAGTTTTGACAAAGAAAAGCACAGAAATGTCTGTAATTAATATTCGGGCCTGAGAAAACATCTAAAAAAATAGAATATATCGACATAATTATTATGTTTTGCGAGACGTTCTCACAGTCCCCGATCCAGGACTGGAGAGGGGGGGGAAGTATCCCCTTTCAGCTATTTTTTATATATAGATTGATAGATTTATTTAGTTGGAAGTTTTGGCAAAGACAATCACAGAAATACCTATAACTAAGTATTAGTAAATATATTATGGTTTTAGAGGTGTTCTCACAGGCCTGGATTCAAAGCGGGGAGGGGGCACATACTCCATTCAGCCTTTTGGATGTTTTTGCTATGTTAGCACCAAATCAACACTCAAATATTATAACTCGTGAAATTGGCTAAAGAAGACAATGCCACCGGACCCCTCAAGAATATGATAATATTATCTTTCATGAACCATGTTATCACCCACCTCTTCACACAACTCATGTATCCGCCCTTGTCTCAAGGCTTGATTTAGCGACCACTTTGATAGCTAAGAAAATAAAATGTCCAACATCGTCACTGATGAGTGACACCAAAATTCCATAAAATCTATAAAGATTGTGTCTGAAACGAGAGGAGAGAGGGGGGAGGATGTCCGGGGCAGAGTGTGGGTTGGGTGACACTAACTATAGTGACGCCACAGAAAAATGTCCCCTTGACTAATAATTTGGAGCTGTTCTTGTGATATTTTCCCATTTTTCTAGGAGCCGTCTATAATCACTCTCCCCAGGAGATATAACCGGTTGACCGTTACAGTTGCCACGTAAAAACGACCATTCAAACTATGATCAAAGTTCATTGTTAAAAGTCACCGCGTCCCTCGGCTGAACTGCACAGTCGCCTCTGGTCCACGGTTCTTCATTCTTTTCGGAACTTGCTCAGAGCAAACTACGTCAGAACCTGCATGATGATCAAATACACATGCAAATGGTGTTGATTTTAGCATCAGTTAAAAAGACATTCCTCAGGATGTTATGGCGGCCTCAAAATTCCATGCATATAAATCGAGCAAAGAGACGTTTAGTATCAACTTGGAACCTACTTGACAAAAGGATGTCCATATTTTTCCAAAGTTTCAAATCGGACTTTGGGATCATGGGAATGGAACCTTTTGGATTCATACATACTCATTAGTCTGTCATTACATTGGCTATCTGAACATTTCTACTTTCAATGAGTGCGGTTTAATGCCGAAGGAAAGCCTCCATCATTGGTATGGACTTACTACTGGGAGCCTGCAAACTCCAGAAGGGACGGAGCTGTCAAGGATGTCGCCCTGAGCAGAGAGGATCAAACTGAGAGTAGGAACATAGAAGATGTCTTGTGACCTCCTACATGAGCCCGGGGTCGTTGGCAGATGACCTACAGATTCTACCATACTGCCCTTTCATTGAACAATTCTGATTATTTTTCTTGCTATCAGATGCATGAAACATCAATGCTATTATACCGTCTCCAATGTTTGATATCATGGCATATTGGATGTGTTATGTTTAAGGACATTTTAAGAAAATGACTTTGTCAACATAAATGTCTCTGTATCACAGCAAAACGTCTTTACGTTGGGTATTCACTGCATTTTCACAAAATCCAAAGTTGATAACAATTCACGGTCATGACTTCCGTCAAGACTCATTTTCAAATCTGAAATAATTGTTTGATTATTAAGAATTATGGATGTGGACATGTGGTTTATAAATTGCTATTTACTAATGTCGTTATAAAATTATTTTTTAAATTACTGAAACATCGATCTTGACATGTTTACACATCAGATGGAATTTCGAATTATGGAGGAAGAACGCTACAGGTTCTATGGCACAGATATACTGTAAAGCAATACGTGTAAATGTATATACTCAGATATTGAAGGGTCACTCATTAGAATAGCCTTAGGCATAATATGGTACGCTTGAAGCTATGTTTTTAGGTGAAATATCCATAATGATTGATAATCTACAACGCTTGATTATTGACGGTTTATGTAGCGACTTGCTGAAAACAAAACATGCTTAAAATCTGTATTTTAAAACTGACTAGACATGTGAAAAAACACCTTAACGTACACAGAGCATAAAAAATAACCAAAGAACGTAGTCTTCTTTTCATGCAACTGCACATCATTTCCTCTGTCCATTCTACAAAATATACATTTATTTGTAAAACTCTGTTACTTATACACCGATCATTATGACTGGACAATTACAGGTAGGTTGTTACACTGACCCTTCAATAGTTGGGCCGAGTATATATACATTTATCGCATTTACTGCTTGTACATAATTTGACATTTCAAACAATTACTGTCTTCTTTCTCTCAGATTCAGTGTAGTTTTACAGTTTACAGTTTGTCAAATTCGCCATAGTTGTTTTTGTAATAAGTATTTAATTTCAGAATGCCCTGTTACATGAGAACAGACCCGTGCCCAAGGGAGCAAAGAGCCCTACCAAAAATGCTTTTCATCAAAATAAAACACAACACCCACACTCACACACATATTCTCTCTCTCTCTCTCTCGATGTAAACGTGCTTTTGGTAGGAGCATTCAAGATATCATAAACTCTATTCATTTTCTTCAGAAAGCAAACAATGATACATCATCCACTTTGTGTAGAATGTGTGCTGCAAGCTTTTGTGGTAATGAATATTCTTTTAAATATTGTACCTCTGAGGCAACATTTGAATAAAGTGTCTTAATTGTGGTTGGGTTTTTTTCTTCTTATAGAACTTTCCAAGAATAAGGATTAAATCAAACACCTCATCTGTTAAGTCGCCATAGGTTTTTAGAAATATTTCCTTCATTCGACAGAATGAATCTTGAACCAAAGAAAAGTTCTATGTCTCATTTGACTCGCAGTTAAAATGAAGGTTATGTGATTTGAATTGATTATATATTGTATCAGTGACATCTACATATCCGTTTAAAAGACTTGATCTCGCCTTTGATTCGTGACAAAGCGGAGCATAGAAACAAAGGTAGAAATAACCGTCACTGTGCTGAAAGAGTAACCCAAAGTGTAATACTATAGTCAAGAATTTCTGCAACCTATGGTTTCCAAACTTCTGACTGATCTTTTAAAATTGATATGTGTGGTCATAGGTTAAATACACAACACCAACGAAAGTTTAACTCTCACATATCTCCATATTAAACTTTAATTAGTCCTTTACAGTTTGTCATTCCAAATCCGGAATCGTGCTGTTCTGTACGTGATTTACGTGCAGGTTTGTAAAGATTACCAGCATTTTTAAACTTACATTATACAGTAACATGTTAAAGAAATTACAACTATAAACATCACATTGCTAATTTTAAATGACTGTTTTTAGAAACTACCTTTCGTTATAAATTCAAGCTTAAAATTGAAAAACGTTTCACAGGGTAATTAGGTAGAAGGTTTATAAGTCCTAGGGGGTGGGGAGCAGGACACAGAATGATGAGAGTGTTAAAAAATCTACATAGTAATTATCGCCATCATGTTTATCAGTTCAGACTGTTGGATCAACGGTGTCCGCTTGCATCCTTCCCAAATGGCAGGTTAAATGGAAATGTTCAATAAATCTTTAATTATCTCCCTTGCGGAAAGTAAATAGCGATCGCGTCTCCCTTCCGAAGTTAGCATAAATCGTTATACTTCCGCTTGCGGGTAAATACCACAATGGCGGACGGAACTCCTGACGTAAGGTATCGACGTCCGTGATGGCGTGTGGACGGGCTCTTCTCACATCTCATTTTCGCCTCACTACCCCATCCGCGTCCTAAAAGAAATATTAAAGTTGTGTATAACGATCACCTCTCGTTTGCTATGGATGCCCTGGGCCATTGGTGTTCAAACGGCAACAGGGCCAGACTAGCAATACGTTGATGGCTTTTGGGCACTTTGAGCACCTCTGGTGCTCTGACATGTTAATGGTTTGTGGTAATCGGAGTAAAGATCAAGCTTTAGTCAATAACATCATGTCTCGACAATTAATTACACTTTACTGAAGCACACTGAAGGTGTGCTATATTTCAAACGATGCTTGTTTGTCCATTTTAGGCTTGTATTTAAGCTTAATATCCATTTCAAGCCTCAAAGAGGATCAGTGAGCTTTTTTGCTTTTATTTGGAAAACTGACCTTTACACAAAGGGATCCCCTGAAAGCAAATGTTCAAACTTTGTAGAGGTTAGTATGTAAGTATGCCAAATGTCAACTCCGTACGATTAGGATTGAAAGCAAGAATTCGAATTTGAAAGAAAGACTTGCTTTAACAGAGATTAGAATATGTGTTTCAAGAAACCAGTACAATAAATACAAATGATACCGGGTTTTATCTACCTCCTAAAACGTCTTGATTAGGATAAAAATCTAATGTGTTGGAGAAGTAACTTGTAACTCGTGAAACAATCTCTTTGACCGGGCTACAACATTTGAATAAATACTACAGAAGTAATTAAATAATAAATAATAATAAATAGTTCTTATATAGCGCAAATTTCCACAGTGCAGACTCAGTGCGCTTTACTCTATTACAAATTTAATATCTACATGTTAAGCATTAATTATTACCTCATCCTATATAAATTTTAGTCGAAGGCAGAATAAGAATTTTTGATTAAGCTACTCCTACCATTACGTTTCAGTTTTAGTTATAGCTGCTGGATTAACAAAACTGCGATGAAACATCTGTCAAATAAATCACTATATATGCAAATAGCTAGTATTTATTTGAAAACGAAATGTATTTCACAAAGAAAAAAACTCTTCAGCCACATCAGGATGAATACATTTACAGCATATGAAGAACAAGAGGAATTTTCTTTGGTTATTTCAGAAGCAGAACCCAAGACGATGCAAACGCATAGCTGGAATACTCCATTCCCAGATATGTAAGATCAATAAAGCAGATAGTAATAACGTTGGATATTTTGGAATGGCACTCGTATCCCAAGCGAGCTGTCGTGAGTGCAAGCAATCATAACGGAACAATCACTGGGTGGTTTACATGAACCGATCTTCCGACAAATACCCCATGGGCCAGAACCACGCTTGCTTTAATCAACTTGTCTGTTCGACATCAATCGCCAGAGGTGGACTCCTAGCTCACGTTCCTGGAGATGTCCACCAGTCTTGAGCGGGTAATAGTAACATCAGCTTAAGTTAGAAAAAACTTCTGAAATGCACGGTCTTTTGGTCATAGATATTAAATTTTAACCAACTTTTTTCTTATACCGACTGTTGTAAGATTTGTATCCGCAAATGTACTTGACAAAAAATATTTAAAAAGTTGCTGAAATATCGTGGTTATCACAATACAAGTCGATGTACACGTTTAATAGAAGATGATTTTGAGTGTTTCGAGATTTTAGGTAAAGCTTTACATTGCAATGGTAACATTGCAACTGTAAAGTAACGTGATGCGCAAGTTGCATACCAAGGGAAATGTTGTTTATAAATGAGAGCGGTAAAATAATAATAGAAAATGTTAATCTCTATTTTAATCACCAGTGATAGGTGATACATGTACATGTATTACGTGGGAAAGAGTTACTGACGCCTTATTCTTTCTAACCGACATCGGGTCACTACCCGGATGGCCCACAGGAAAGAAACGACACTACTACATATACTACTATACTATATGTATCTTCAAGCTGCCAAATTCCAGTTTAAATACTGAATCTTTCTACCTAGGTAGAGCTACAAAACACATTTTATAAAAGACTGAAATATTCCTCTATTTACCCAGGTCATGTCAGGAATCACAAGTAACAAGAGGCTGAAACATTTCATCTATCCACTACAAAACACATTTAAGTAGCAGTTGAAATATATAATAATAATAATAATAATAATAATAATAATGAGTACTTATCATGCACATATATCCATGTAGGTGTACGTGCTCAATGTGCTAACATTATTATTACCCCAGTCACCGGAACAATGTACTATTCACAGCATTCGTCAACTCCCAGGGGAGTATACAACCCAAGCTGCTACTTAGGCGCTAGAAGTTAACTTTCACATTGCCCTCGCTTTCCGACCAGGTACCCAGTTTCAGTTGGGTTGACTGAGACAATTGAAGTAAAGTGTCTTGTGTAAGGACACAACACAGAGCCGCGAGCCGGGGACGAACCCGGGTCGCCGGATTAAAAATCCGACGCTTTACCACGCGGCCACCGCGCCTCCAAAATATATATCTATAAAACAAAGTTTGGAACGGCTGAAATAATTCGTCTATCTGCCCACGCAATGAATAATGCAAAACACGTTTAAATATAATCTGAAATAAAGTTTGTAGCTCCTCGGGAAAATCACATAACACAAGAGAAGGTGAAATATTTCGTCACCACAATTAAGCCAATCCATGGAACAGCCAACGAAACAAAAACAAAAGAATAGCTCAACCAATTATTATACATACATGTAAATGATTATATTATGTAGTATATTCCAAACATTTCCACAATATTCAAACATACCTAAGGTGAATCACATCCAGCTGTTCATCACAAATTAGATAAGTTCAGCATTGCAATTACTTTAAAAAAGGATCAGAGCTTCTAAAAATATCCTCTCAACAACGAAGGATTCTTTCTTCGAATCAACGAAGCGTTAGTAAAGAACAGAAGTTTTTTTTCAGATTCTGGATCTTTGGTAGGAGGATAAAAGGAGAACGAGAAGTTCTTCTGAAATTGGCCTAATAAGACTTAAAAGGCTTCATCGACTCGTCTTTTAATGAACACCGGAACAGAGGTGAAAGAAAAGAGAAACTGATGGTTACTACATCTAAAAGTTTCTCAATGTCTTCCTTGTTTCTTCTGTGTTCAGTCCCTTAACATCGCTTAGCAGTGCTCAACCATGGCTTGGCATCGTTTAACTCCATTTAATTTGAGTTCATTTGTCCAAAGACGAGAACCCTGAAATGATCTTTAATTTTTTAAAAGCCGAATTCTCTTCATACGTTAGGGCTTCTTGGTCGATGAGTGGAGCACATGTACATTACGTGACAATAAAGAAGTATACATATTCGGCATGTACACTTAGTACATGCGTTCCTTAAAGTTGGATATGTGTTCCCTAGCGCGCCAAATGGCTGGAGCAATTTGTGTTAAATAAATAACATATACTGTAGAGTAGACATTATAAAAGTGTTTGCGTCAACAAATAACGTCGTACCATCTTAACCCCTAAATCCTGGCAGACTGAAACAGATTCAGTACCACCACAAAGCGATTCATCACAGCCTGCGTAAAACATTACTCGTCGAGGCATGGAGATTACTAGTTAGCTGGATTAAAAATAGTGACACGTCACAGTTTATGCCGAATGCAGACCGGATGTTTTGACACTCTTGCGAACGATCGAGAATATTGTTGAGAGCATCGGTAAATTGACGTTGTTGCAGATTATCCATGATCACTTGTTGCACGTATAGCAGTATGTTCATGATATACACATGTACATTATTCACAATAACCGATATAAAGTAGAACGAAGCGAGATTGCTCAGACAGTTTGCGAACGCTTTTTCGTATTAAATGACTCCCCTGTGTTTTAATATTTATTTTGTTTTAGAGAATTGGCAAAACATTAAACATGCTGTACGTTTTGTGTATCAACCGTGGTATGTACATATTTGTTATGTATATTTATCGATCTCAAAGTTATCTTGCCAAAAGAAAACATTGAATTTGACCATGTATCCAACTTTAATATACCCGCCAAATAGACGTCCTTAAAACTGTCATATATAACCTCCATACCTTTTAATTCGATTTCACGAATAACTTAAAACTTGTAAACGGTTTTGTTAACTTGTCGTGTAATTTTTGATTAGTTTATGTGATCATTTTCATTTCAAAGCCGAAATTAAGAACTAAACGGTTAAAGAATGTTCCAGTTTCCACATCAGTATGACAGGATGTCACAGTTTGCATATCAATATGACATGTTTGCCTCGCATCAAACACAACACACAACAATATCATAGTAATTATTTAGGCCTTAATCGAATAACATGACTACCAATTGAATTAGGTTTGCTTTCCTCTTTGTAAGTGTTCAAATTATGTAAATTTTCAGTCTCTTTTTATGTTTTATATGAAAGATAAAACTCAATTGCACTTCATCAACATTAAGTGAAAACATAAATGGAAAATGAAAGTGAAAAAATCCTGGTGACGTTCTTGACAGTTAAGTGAAGATAGAAATGACCCGACTCGGTCTTTGTGTACTTATAAGTTGATGTTCAAACCTATTCACATTTTATTTGTATTGGAAACTAAAGTAGCAGTATTTTCGCCTACAGTGAAGTTAATTTCGTCGCCTATCGCACATTCATGTCTAGTTAATCATTGTTTTTGGAAGCGTGCCGTGAAATCTAATAAGCAATAATGACGCTTCCTTACATAAATAAAATGTTTTGGTGTCGGTCTGGTGTCTTTGGGGGAAGGTTATAGATGTGGACGGTGATAAGAACTCTCTCAGTAGTAATTCATCTGTACTTGATAAAATAACAACTACTCCTCGTCTGACCCGAAGCGTGCAGTGATGTCAGAATCTCGGGACTCAACGCGAGACTTCGCGAGAGCAGAACCACCCAAGGGAGGGTTCCACATTATATCATATCTAATTAAATGGAACTGTGTTGATGGAGCAGAAGAGAGTATTCGTGATGTGCGTGGATGTTGCATGTTTCAATGAGTAGAATACGTAGCTTATACGTGTACTTAATGGCTTTTAACAAAATGCTTTAGGCTTATATTCTCTTGAAACCGTAACGTAGTACTATAAATAGTGTTTAGCTGAATGGTCATGCGTGCAGAATGATTCACCTAATTAAATGCCTGAAACTACATGTAGATATTTGCCTGAAGTGAACCGGCTTCAATCTAGGTGGATAACCACATCTACAGAACAAGCTTACTGAGCTATTTGAGCCAAATAAACAGTAATTATATACAACTTTGACTATAAATCACATGTAGCGATCATGGTATTATCTGATACGGACATTACGGAAAGAGAGGTAGAAGCAGATACAAATATTAGTCCACGAAATATTTTATCTGACACTTTTAGCTTGTTCCTTCACAATTTCCAGAACGAAATTTGAGTATTTGATCTAGACTTAAAACGCATTTAAATTGTCTTGTGCAAAAGAATAATACAATTTTTCAAACATCCTGGATGTCAAAACTCGAAATTGTGAATATTTGGACTTACTTTGTCAGAACGTCTGAGATGAATACGAAATGTTATCGTTGGAGATCGAACCGAATTGACCCTCCCTTGTCGCCTGAACTTGAGACAGTGTCACTACTGGCTAATACGACTGTTAAAACTGCGAACTTCAGAGAGACAGACCACATAACTCGAACACAGACAGCTGTAGAGTGATTTATTGGAGTACATGTGGTTTACACAGAAGCTGATGATCGCTAGAATGAGGTGTTGGAAAACTTACAAATATAAAGCTGGGAATATTTGTTTCGTATGCATATAACTAGCTATCTGTAACGTTTTCGCAACAGGGATACTGCAAGAGAGCGACCATTTGACTTTTATAGTGTGGAGGGTGGAGAGCTGGAAGTTATTAGAAATATAAAGTTTGCAGAGAATGTTGGAGAAAATACATAGATTGCACGAGTAAAGAGAAAAATAGATACATGTAGATTGCTGAGATATATCATTATACATTTATTTTTCAGTTTATAATGATGAAACCTTCGGGTGCAACATTCACATTAATCTTATTTCCCAGTGGTGGATTCAATGGAGGCCCGATCCCGGTTCCGTCTGGCCCTCTTGTAAAAGTTCAGTGACGACTGGCAGTTATATAACATTATTTAGACAGTTATAACGCTGCAGTATTGGTTGATTTTGTTTGTTATTGAAGCGGAAACGGAGAAGGGAGCAAGGAGCAAGGGCCGACCCCCTCTCAATGTCTTCACTAGAAATAACTCAGAACACATCTTCGACGATTTATGACATCAAGAGCTTCCAGGACCTAGGCGTAATTACATCACATATCAAATGTAATAATTACAAATTAATTAGTTTGTCGGCAATAATCTAAGAAAAAAAAATAGATTGACTCCCGCCATGAAATAAAACATAGAAGAATAATCTCCCCCCCCCCCAAAAGATTTGAATGGTCGCTCCCTAATATAATATCATATCCATTGCAAGACGAGTGCATTTGACAATATACTGCGAAGAGTAAATGTTCATTTTATTAAAGATGTTTAATGTATTAATCGACGAGTACAAACACAGAAATGAGCGATGTCAAATACTAGTACTACGTGTGCTCTCTACATAATTTAAAATGGAATGTACATTTGGCAAGAACATCACTGGTTCTAAAAAGTAATTTAAACATTTTTATTTGGCCCAACTTACGGTACGAATTGAGAACATTTAAGGCTTTTCCACTAATCTACATACAGCAATACATATAAAGCCAGATTGAGGATTACATTCATGCTTTACAAATATCTCAGAAACCGTAAGCTTCATTGCATAAAACGCAATCAATTTCCGAACACTATTATTCTGTATCAGATTCATTTCCGCTGACAGATACAACAATGTGTAGTAACCCATGGACAGAACCATTCCAGACGGTCACCCTTGTTGCAAGAAGACATGGAATTATACTAATGTCTGCTTATGTAATGAAGGTTACACGTTGTGATTACATGATGTAGGCTCAGGAGTGACCTGTACTGCTAACCTCAACTATCATGTCCAACAGGGAGAATCAACGGACAGAAGTGACATCTTTTTTAAACAACATGCCAGCAATATGTCATCAAGTATTTTCACAATAAGATTTATATCATCAAGTATCTCAATAAAATGGTTTATTTCGTCCAGTAGGTTCATAAAATGATTTATGCCATCTAGTATAATCATTAAATGATTCATGTCATGTATCTTAGTAAAATGAGATATGCCATCTAGTATATACATACAATGATTTATGCCATCTAATATATTCATAAAATGATTAATCTCATCAGAAATAATGACGGATTCATGTCATCATGTATCTAAGTAAAATAATTTTATGCCATCTAGTATATTCATAAAGTGGTTTGTGTTATCAAGCGTCTCAGGAAAATGATTTATATCATCAAATATCGTAGCAAAATGACTTATGCCATCACATATCTTTATCAACTGATTTATGTCATCAAGTATATCTTCTGTAAAATGAGATGGATCAACATGTTTCGCATTTGGAACCAAGAATTAGAATCCTTTCTTATTGAAATACATGTACTAAAACGAATTTACGTTATACGCTGAGATTTAGAAAATTGGAAAGTCAAACCTATTGAATTTCCCGAAACCGCAGAAATTATGCAGATGTGAAAGATATGCACCCTTGACACATCTGTAAGTTCTGATATCTCATGTTGCCAACTGTATTCAGTGTCCATTCGGTGATATGTAAAGTATGACTTGAAGAAAAGGAGAGGTGAAATAAAGAGGAAATGGTGTGAGGTGAGTTGGTCTCGCACATCGCACGTCGCTCACACGCTTGAGAATTTCAGCAACGTCCAGCGTAAATAATAGTTGGATGGAAGACCGACTCGAGTTGTAAACACTTCTAGGGTTCGCCCTGCCTCACACTAGGACACTGACTATGTCAGTGGGGCCACCTTGGGCAAGTGGCTTTGCTTGTAAATTGCCCTAGTCCGCCCAATAGAAAATGGGAACTGGTAGGAATTGATGGTAGTGCCATAATAGCAATAATAACTTTAATTTCCTCTGAATGAGATTATTTATTAGCCTAAAATTATAAACAATATACATGTACATATATATGTATACACAACAATGATTTGAATAACAATACTCCCTGAGAAGTTAATAAATGTGGGGATGGTACATTGTTTCTATGACTTTGTGTATATTTCTATCCCTTTATAAGTACATGTATTATTTTATAAAAAAATAGTTAAGTTGTTGCAATAATTATTTATGGGATGTGGTGAGCCCTTAGCCGCAATACTCCGTCAGTCATGGTTCAAATCCAATCTCGGTCACCTTTCAAACTGGCGATGGATCTCTGGCATAACACCTTGGGGATCTATAGCTCAAAGATAGTTGAAAGCCAATTAAATTGTTTATCACGCTGACTTCTCTCCACAACATGTAACTCCAGCAGCAATATTTCAATATTCCATTAGAAGACAGCATCTAACGTTCATTTTAGTAATAAATTTTGTTTCCCTTGCCGAGGTCACTTAATCAAAAATAACCACTAAAGGTCCCTCTTTTTCGGAAAAGTAAACTACCCCTAATATTTTTAAACCAATACATATTTCGTAATACTAGATGACAAATCTACAACTGTCAGAGATAGGCTATCTCAAAGTAAAAAGAAGGCAATCACGTCCATTTCAAGTAGCGTCCAACCCAGATACTAT
>JAUELE010116646.1:0-14505 GCA_031471655.1 Diodora aspera
CGTCTAAATCAAGTTCCAGTTCCGTACATGTACAGTTCAAATCTATATTAGGGAACAATCATTTAAGGTTAAGCGGGGTGGGGTGGGAGTTGGGGGGTGGAGGTGGGAGTTGGGGGGGCGGGGAGGGGTGGGTCATTGACTTTTCATTTGCAAACTGATGGCATGAAACATTCGGGTTTATAGACCATATTTCATTGCTAAAAATTGAAAAAAAAGAGAAACGGATATATATTTCTGCAATGTATTTATCTCGTCTGGACTAAACATCACCCTTAACATCACATGGCCGCACCTTTACATAAATTCTCATTTTACACACATAAAACACATTCAGAGCAGATGTATATATAATATATACTGACGTCCACAAGAAACGATGCAGAAAAACATCATTTCAACACTCTTCCAGCCACTGTCTTCGCATCACTGTTAATCACACGTTCTTACCTTCGTGGAGTTTCATTGTGTTCGCATCCTGATGAGACATAGCGAATACTAATCAAGCTCCCTTTGAATATCATTTTTATGAAACCAGAGAATGTGTTCTGCATCTGACAAGCAAAAGCGAGCCAGATGCAGAAACTATTCTCGAGTTTCATATAAATGATAAAACGGGAGCTCGTTTAGTATTTTATTTCTTATACATCCATTGTAACAAATAAATAAACTCAGAAACAGTATACTTTATACCGCGACAAACACTTCGAGTTTCCGTGTGTAGTGATATATTGCCACTTCACTAGCGCAATTGAGACCTCACGCAAATCCAAATAGTCCTAACGTTAATTGTTTATTGTGACGAGAAACACATATAAATAAATAATTTAGCAATCAATTACTTTATATCCACGAACATATTCAACGATTAATACAACAAACAAAAGATATACACTCTTTAAAAAAGTAGGTGAACTTGGAATGTCAAGGTCAATAACAACTAATGATAATAATAATTGGTCCCAAACTAATTGTATCTTTACAAAGAAGGAATTTAATAAACAATTCACACGGTATTTCGTTACCTAAACCGTTTCTCTTGCTGTTATGGTCCGTGAAAGAAGGAATGTGATGTGACGGTCATGTGATGCAAAGTAGTTCCGGACCCAGAGCTACATGTATATTAAACTAGTGGAATATTTCGTTAATACATGTATATTACACTGCTCATATGTTCACGGATGTGTAAGAAAACATACTTGAATAAATACCTCTGAAAACAGCCAACACTTGCTTGCTTTTCTGTCGTCTCTGAAAGTCTTTGCATAGTTTCTGTGGACGTCAGCATATAATAAAGTAACATAGAATTAAAATCTTACGTGAACTGATGTGTCCTGATATATGCAAGGCCTCCTCCAGTATTTGTGTTGCCGCCGACATAATGTACCCGACCGATAGCGGCTTTTAGAGCTGTTTTATTTGTGTATGCATTCAGATAAAATTGGTTCTTCACTGTAGAGGAGAACGTTACTAAACCGAGTTGACCAGAATGTGGTCCAATGTCAAAGTTGTCAACAAATTTCTTGACGAAGTCGAGTTGTTTTTGGAAGTTAGTACTCCCTTCGCTGGATGAAGAGTCCAGAAGAAACACGATGTCAATTGGTCCCTTTTTGCACACTGTACAGTAGAACAGAAACAAAAGAGTTGTGGTCAGATGACGACGTAAATGTTATCGTTAACGCAGGTATACCAAACGCCCGAGGCGCTTGATGCGGATGTACAAACAATTATTCTATACTGACGTCAACAAGAAACCATGGAAAAGATTCCATCTTTTGTCCAATCCCATGTGTCTCTGTCACTCAAAGAACCTTACACCCTCCTCCCCCTCGGGGAAAATTATAACGATTCGGAGAAAATGTGTGTATTTTACTGCAGATTTTGAAAATTTGAAAATGTGTGTATTTTACTTTTTTTTCTCGAAAATGTGTACATTGGTGGGGGATTTCAGTCCCACTGTCCACACTGGTCATCACACGTGTCTACTGCACGTACATGTTATGGATTATCATTTGGCTCATTCATGGTAAAAGAACACCCTCGTGTGTACATATGCGTTACGTATATATGCACGTATGTTTGCTTTCATTCAGCCGTCTGTCAGAGTCTTGGTGTCGTTTCTTGTGGACGTCAGTATATACAGCCCGTCATCGTAATTATCATAGATGTGTCCAAATGTTTCATTCTCTTATTACTGTTTTAACTGAACAGTTATCTTAAAGCTTGCCGTTTGTATTTCAATGATAACATATAAAGACTCTGATGAAACTCTAACTCTTCTCACCTGATACGGCTATAGTACCTGCAATTAAATAAAAAAGCACCGATTATAATTTCAATAATTGAAACAAAACAAAACTTCAGTTCATGTTAACAGTAGAAACGGGTTAGGCGCGGTTGCCATGAAAGGCAGGCTTCGGATTCATGATGCGACGATGGTAAGGTCGCGAGTTCGATGCCAACTAACGCTGTGCTTGTTCCACCTATCTCAGTCGACTCAACTGAAAATGGATATTGATGCTGCACTGTGGCGGGAACCACCCGCAAGGGTGAATTCAGTTATTATTATCCACTGTTGTAAGACAACGTTTGAAACGTATATATACCATAGGCGGGTTTACGTGGAGCGACCTGCACACACGTAAAATCTGGCAAGCATAACGACATAAAAGGTAAATAAACAAAATTTAAAACAAATTTGTGTTGAAGAGAATTTACTGAGCTGGCACATCTGTTTCATATGTGTATTGTCATTTGAAATAATTATTGAAATGTACTCGTTGGAATGATGTGACTCACTTCATATACAATTCTAAGAATATTGCATGAAACATTAAAGTTTAAATCAAACGTGAAACTTTCGTTGTTTCGTAGTGACAAAACATTTAAATTCTGAAAACAGAGTGGGAGATGAACACCATTAGAATCCCTGCTATGCAAAAGTGAAAGCTCAATGAATCGTGATTGGTAGTTTGCGAAAAGTGGATCACCGCGCCTCCTATTACAGCTCTGATAGTGTAATTATGGAACATTTAACTAAGTTCAAACATATCAAAAGTTGTGTAAATATTCCTTATCCGTCTCTGTATACTCACACGTTGTACGTAGGAGGGCTTTTTCTATGGTGTGGAGCGCATCGAAATTGGCCACTCGGAACACAAAACTTGGCTGACTGGCAATGGCCGTGAGTTCGTTGTTATTGATTCTGCTTCCGATGCCGACAGCGATCGCCTTGGCGCCAGTCTTGTGTAACTGGGTCGCCGAAGTTGTCGTTTGTTGATGATTTTGGGAGTTGCCGTCTGTGATAACTATTACAACTTTTATGGCGTTTGCCCGATGACCATGTTGTGTAGTGAATGCGTGGTCCTTGACAAAGGTCAGAGCAATGCCTGTGTTGGTAAGTCCGCCGCGATATTGGACTTTTTGAATACCCTGTGAATAAATTTATGCATAAGTGAGAAGTTCCAGCAAATAAAGGAATTCAACCTTAAGGTCTTAAACTACGTTTTACACTCTTCAAATGTGCGTATCTTGCAAGTGACAGTTGTAAATTAGCTTGCCACTTTGTGTTGCGATGCCATTATCGTGTCAGCAGATGGCTGTAAACCCCATTTTCAAAATGATTCACACCCACACATCATTGGGGGTGGCCGTTCCAAATGATACATGGATGGTTTGAGAAAAAAACTAAACAAACGCCAGAGATGCAGCCACCGCCTCAATCCGAGTGAAAACATCCCAATTATGGCCTTGTTGGTAAAACTGGGGCAACCGGTGCAACATGAAGGGTTGTCATATTACATATTCTAACTAAACCGAAGGTTAAAAGAAACTTCACCATAGTTATAAACCGCTCTGGTTTAAAAACAAATAACAGCCTAGCAGACAGAAGTAAAGTGAATCAAGCGGAACACCAGGTCAGGGCAATGGACACTGAGCATGACAACTTTGAACGAACAGATCCTGCATTCATTAGTCAACAGGACCCTTAACCAGTCATGTCGCTGCCAGTGTTGCAGAGTCGGTATAATCTCAATCGGTGTCGACAATGTTGTCAATAACAGTCCTCTGGGGTTTGTGAGTCATTATACCCTGAGTCCTGCCCATTGTCTGTCAACTCGCATTATCCTGAGACATTGGCCGTTGATTGCGTCACTTTTAGAAAGTTATTTCGGATGTGCACGAAACGCAAATACCTCTCTAGGTTGGGCTTGGTCACCCTGTATGTGCACTGGCCGCCTGTAACGTTACATCTAGTTCGTTGGCGATGTACATGTAGGCATGAGTGGCTCGCATCTGTATCATACCCAAGGCTCGCTTGCGTTGTTCGTGTTGCGTTGTTATCTTATGATAGTCCTCAAGTGGCTGTTTATCATTGTAGATGTTTGACACACCGTCTGAACAATTGTTATGCCTTTATTTCACCTGCAGCTGCAACTGTTGTTTGGGCACACGCTTTTCACTCTTCCGCGTGTTCACACACAATATGTTGTAGACGGGTATCATTTTCTCAAGACAGTATTGTTGTGTTTCGGATTGAGTTAGATTGAACTGTTTAAACATGTTTTCTGTAAAGTTATAAATACATTTGGGCCTCCCGTCTAAGAGACCGGCTCGTTCAAAGAGTTTATCTGTCATAAAACCTCTATTCTTGGAATTTTGCTGAAGCAATAATTATGTTTTTAGTTGTTGTACTGTTTGTTCCCACAGTCGCATACGGACAAGGTGTGAAATTATTCTTGGAAACATGTGTTTTACATAAGCTCTTCCTTCATTGTTGTAGCTGTAAACGACAATTAAACAATTGATTGTTACATAAAAGAACATGTATCCTACAATAGTAGTATTGGCATTTTGAGTAAAAACTTACAGTGAGAAGGGTAGCCTTTGTTTTGTAGGTGTTCAACCAAAACTCATTCTTCACCGTGCTGTCAAACGTGACGATTCCAATCTGGACGTTGTTTGGCCCAATTGTTAGTTCCTTGGCGAAATTTTTTACGAAGTCCAGTTGTTTCTGGAAATTCGTTCGTCCTTCACTGCCAGATGTATCCAACAGGAACACAACATCCGCAGGTTTAGAGCCACATACTAGGAAAGAATTCCATTATAATGAAAGGCTTTGTGTGCGTACAAATAACGTAAAACATGCAGATGAAGCTTTCAAATATTTCAGTTACGTTTACCTTACACACATTTCGTAGAGGCTGGCAAGATTTAAAATTTTGTCCTCAGTCTTACATTTTAAGGCAATAGTTTTACGTTATAGTGAATATGATAACTATCGTGAAGATGTCAAAACAGTTTCCGTTTTACTATGTGTCGTCAGTAATTATGTTTCGTTCATAAAATATTGAGAAAGTGTTCAGTAAAACCGTGCATTACCCATTCCTGTTGGCGTTACTGCTCCTGGAAAGATAAAATGAAATGAGTCACTTGGAAATAGTATCTAGAAAGGTTTTTCATGTGTTCCCGTGCTTCTCTCAGCCCGTATTTCCGAGTAGACTTGGTGAAGTCCATGTTTTATATTTAGCAGTGGATACTAGGGTTGCTGAATTTAATGGTAGGTTTCACACATTCAATCTCCTAAATATCCCTATCAAACTGATATCTCTCTGAATGGATGAACATTGAAGAACGCTTGCTATTATGTGATCTTAGCGCATACGCAATACGATTTGACCAATCAGAGTGCTTGAGCCCCTTCCACCAAATCACTTGGTGACGACTTGGTTCACGGTATAAATATCACGTGACCAGAAAAGGGAAATCAAGCACTCTGATTGGTGAAATCGCAATGCGCATGCGCTAAGACAGATGGTTCACGTGATATCGGAACCAAGTAACTTGGTCTCGTTTTACTCGACTAAATCATTTGGTGCCATCCAATACATCTTTCATGGAAATGGCGATAAATTGTGTAACATTACACAATGTAAATCGGAGTGGGGGAATTTTGGTTCTCAAAGTATACAAGGAATTGGCAAATTTTCTGGATCATTAGTGTGAGAAAATAGTTTTGGCAGAAATTCTTGGGAGGCGGGATTCGCCAATGGAGACCATGTATAAAATTGATTTGATAATCATAATTGAGTTCCATTGTCTTTGCCCTTGCAGTTATATAGCTTTTATATATGATATAAGCATGTATTGTTCACTATCTCAGATTTAACTGAAATTCTACCTACCTGATACATGTCCACCATGCGTTGTGACTGAAAAAAAGCCAATAATCCAAATTAAGAGAGGAAATAACAATGTGTTAAACAACATGAATGATATCAAGTTAACAGAGATCCTACTTCGGGGCATTCAACGATGCATAAGGTGTCAACTTCAGTATTTCAAACGCGCAAACTACACGCTTCGTCTTTTAAAAATAAACTACTCAAAAGACATTTATGGTCAAACATACATACACATACATACATATAAACACTTGTATTGCGCTAAAAACCAGAGCGAGTCATTTCTCTAAAGCGCATGACTGCCAAGACATATACAATGACCTACATAAAGGCCTGGCGAAACAAATATGTCTTTAAGCTAGCTTTGAAGGCACTCAGGCGATCACAGGAACGGAGGTTGAGAGAAAGTTCATTCCACAAACGAGGAGCTTTTACAGAGAATGATCTGTCATCAAATGTTTTGGTTCGGGAAGAAGGAATTAAGAGTAGATTGCTGTTACTGGACCGAAGTTGCCGAGAAGGTTGATACAGTGTTAAAAGTTCACAGATGTATTTAGGTGCAAGATTGTGTTGTGCTTTGAAAGTCAAAGTCAGGATCTTATACTTGATTCTGTATTTGACAGGAAGCCAGTGGAGCTTCTGTAAGATAGGCGTAATTCATACCACAAGGCAAACCACTAAAAAGTAAGCATTTTCAAGTGAATCAAGCCGTGGATTATAATAGTATTATTCATAAATTAAAGACCTTTAAAAACAACAAAGATTTTACAATTATTATTTATGAATTAGTTGAAATGTCTTCAACATATGTACTCACAAAATACATGAGTTGATATATATATATTATGTCTTGCTGAATTATAGAAAAACACATTTATGGTGAAAACTGATCTGTGCATCACTAATACATGATTATATATGGCACTTACTTTGAAGCGGGGGCCCCAACAAAGACCCAATGCCTTGGCAGGTGAGGGAAGCTCCAAGAGCTTTATGCAGATTTTCTATCCCGAACACATGAACAGTTACCATAGTGAGAAGGGACGTGTATCCACCTAAAACAATACATGACAGTCTTTAAGCCTAGCTTATGTTGACTACGACGCGATGGAACCGACATCGACTAGCTTAAACTGGTAGCTAATATCAACTACGACCGGAGATGACAGCGATCAGACGCAACTTTAGGATACAGTTGCTAGCAGTCGTAAGAGCATCTATGTCAACAAGATAGATCGGCAACTGTACGCAGACGTTGAACATGTGCGACTCTCAGGCCTCGGATACGGCGACAACAAGGTCCTGACAGTCGTAAGCCAGTTGCAAGAGCGCTTGTGTCGACCGAACACAAGCGCCGATCGGACGCCGCTCATAGGCCGATCAGTCAGTTGCTGCCAGTTCCTTCTAGACACAAGGTCGACATAAGCTAGGCTTGATAAGAATACATCTTAAATAAAGAAAGGGAGAAAAACAATATATAATACGCAAAACAAACTACACACGAATAGACATTTGGTAAAATCTCTTCGATTGTTTTGAATGGCTGACTAAACTCATATACACTGCGTTTAATATCGATCATTGTTTTGCAGACAAATACAGAATGAATTCTATTTGTGAACAAAGGTAGAACTTTCTATTCATTCGCTTCTAGGCTCCTAAACATATCATAAATTTTTCTTTGAATAGTTTTGCTTAAAGTTAGATACGTGCTTCCGAACGTTGAACTAGGTATGGTGCTCTGTGTGTGAATTAAATAACATAAACTGTAAATCATACATTGTAAAAGTGTATGCTCAGACAGCTAGCTTCGTATCCGTTTAGTCCCGGCAGATGCAAAGGGAAATGTTTTAGACTTTCAAACAGCCAGCCTCATTCCGAACCTTTCTCTAAAGGTTTACTGAAGAATGTTTCCTCGATTTTCGAATGCTTTCCGAGCCGAATCCATTTATTTGCAGGTGTAACGTTTCCGAGCGCTTATGAATATTTCAAGATTCTGTCGGAAAGGTCGGAATGCAATTTCTTTTTTTGAATGGCATAGGGGTCACAACATAGATAAGGTTATTCAAGAGGCTGTAAAACATACCATATCTTTTGTGTAATATCCGTGGCATGTATATCATTGTATGAATATTTATCGTTCCATTAGTTGCTGTGTGGAAACGAACACACTGAGTTTGAATCAGTATCCAACTTTAGGTTCGTTGACATAAACATATTAAGTGCATAAACAAATTAACATATATTGTTGAATGTTGACTAAAACTTAAATATTCTAAATCAAATTCTAACTTACATTTTGTTTGACTGAACAAAGACGCATTTATTGTATGAAAAATTATGACTGTTCACACACTGTTGACATTATTTGCAACTGATTTCCTGTCGTCTGATAAAGGATTTAGTTTCAGGTTGTACAACGATTGGTTACTGTATAGCTCTAAACATCATCAACTCTAAACTTAAACAATAGGTACATCCAAAAGAAACGATAAAACAAAAATATTCAATCTTTTTTTCAACCAAATGTAGGAATATCAATGTGTTCATCAAACGTCTTTGCTCTAATGGATTGTCATTTGGCTCTGTCATGCCAGGACAACGTTCTCTTAAATACACATCTCCTACACAATACAGTGTACGTTTTTTGTTCTTCGGTCGTATGTCAAAGTTTTGGTATCGTTTCCTTTGGACATCAGTGCATACAAACTAACCTTTCACCATGACCTGTGTATGAGGTGAGTTGGTCTTGTACAACGAACGTAGGTCACGAGCTTGCAATGTTAAGCAACGTCGAGCCCGGAGAGTAGTTCAATAGGTGATCGGCCTTACACTCATGCTCTGACTATGTCAGTGGTGTCACCTTGGACAAGTGACTTTGTTCGTACATGTTCTCAGTTCACCCAGCTGAAATTGGGTACCTGGTCGGAATGTAATGGTATTTGTGTAAGTTAACCTTCTACACTCCCTGGGGAGTTGAGATAATATTATGTTCTTAAATGTACATTGTTCGAGTGATCAGGGTAATAATGTGGAGCGTTTTGAGCATGCCCCTTCGATTTGTGGAGTTTGGCGCGATATAAGAGGTGTCATTATTATTGTTATTTTGTTTGTTACATGTAACCATATTGAGGTTGTGGATATATCTATGCTCATAATGTTAGAATATATCATGTGGAACAGGTATATTCTGGATAACTTATCATTTTAACCCAGGAAGATACTGAACACGCATAAAGTAAGTATAAAACTTGCAAATATTTACCGAGAGAAATTCCATACACCATTCCAGTTACAAGGAAACTGAGAAAGTCGGAACACGTGAGAACCAGAAAGTTGAAAGCTCCGCACACAGCCATACATATTATCATGATTCCAAGTCCAACTTCAGTGGTCAACATAGACACTCCACCAAAGACAACTCTGCCAGCCAAATTTCCTGCTCCGAGAAGGGAGACTATCAGTGCTACATCTGATGGCGAAAGCTCTGGAACCTTATAAGCGGCATATTCAGGCACAAATGTCGCGTAAGCGAACATACTGAGCCCGTAAAATAGCCTCGAAAGGCAGAAAGCAACCGTCCCTGTATACTTGAATATTTCTAGGAACTTTTGGAGTAATCGCCAAAATGGCGGCATGCCACAATGGGACCGCCTGATTTCGCAAAGTGTATCTAAAAATAGAAGTACGGTAGTTGTAGTTAACACTAACCCGTATTTCCTCTATTAGACGCTCGGGCTTCTATTTATTTTGGACAAGTCGTTGACCCGGCGTCAATTAGAGCACCGACGTCTATTAATTTTATACGGAAGAGAAAGGGAGTTATCATTATGTCATTTAAAACCCTAAAAGGGATAATTGATTGTATCAAATGATATAACCGGTGTCTAATAGAGGAAGTACAGTAATTGTTATGTTGGACATTCAGAATTGCACTTCAAAGACGTTGGGCGATACTGTTTTCAGAGTTGGAGATTTAGATAATATATCCAGAATCGTTGACGATATTGTAATGTTATAGTGTCCGAAAAGTATTACACATTGATGATAACCATACATTTTTTCAACTTTCCTGATAGGTTCATGTTTGTTTTTAGTAAAGTGCCCGGAGTGAGTAACATTAAATCAATTGAAATCCTTATTGACATGAAAAGAATTGAAGAAATTCAGAGCATATACCCTGGATGTACTCCTATTCACCATTCTTGTTTTGTGTGTATGGAAAGTCCAAATCTGCTGAATATTAGACAACCAATGAATTGTCGCATTTACTGCACGAAGAGTAACTTTTGGTAAACTTAAACACATAACGTCTTTACTGAGAATAAATGGTAGCATATTTTCTGACCCCTTTGGGGTTATCGTCTTTACTTCACCAAGTGTTAGGAGAGACACGCTACATGATTGGAAGTAAGCTTTCGCTATGGAAGCTTCACTGATCTAAACGCCCGCCTCGAGACTATCGTCGTGAATAGGAGTGATTCTAGGGTATATGACGGACGTTGTCATTATGCCCAAGATTTCAAGGACGGATTGAGGCTTGATATTTTGGAAAACATAGAAAACACCTACATTTATACAACGATAAAAGACGTCCTATAATGTGAACTACTCACTCGGTTTGGGTTTCATTATGAAAGCACAAGCTACAACATGCATGTATATTGCTCCCAATATGAGAATGCAACCTCGCCAGCTATAGTTGATGATGAGGAATGAAATGATTGGTGGGCAAGCAAGATTCCCAACGGCAGCGCCCGTCACTGAAATACCAACTGCTAATGGTCTCCACTTGTCAAACTCTTTAGTGACATTGATCAGGGTTGACATGTAAGCGAAGACAAGGCCGGCACCTGAAAGAGTACATTCTCAGATCATATGCGTAGGTTTGTAAACGCAACTTGGCATTCAACATTAAAAATCAGTAATGAGGAAAAGTAGTTTCATATAAAAGCGCAGAAATCTCCGAAAACGAAACGAACTACTGTGATCCGGAAAGTACGGACTATCAAATGTATTTGCATGCATGTAATTAAAGTGGCAACAAAAAGAAAATGACACATGGGATGAAACAGGAAGAGAAACAAAGTAGACTTAGTACGGGAGAGACCATTTGATTTGGGAGTGAGATGGGGTGGGGACCGGTGTTGGTGCTGAAATATGTTTCTCTTGCAAACTAATGTTTATGCCATGGTGCGAAACAATCCAGGTTTGCTAAGATAATTACCGACATTTATATTGTCATTTTTAAATATTACGTTTGATATTAAAATCAAAATACATGTCATAGTTATTATAAACTGAATAATAAAAAACGTGTATATTTCTGCAAACTATTACATTTTGACATTTTCTTAATTTATTTTCTTCAAAATTCTTTGCAAATATTATTTTTTAAATCTTCCAGCCCTTCCATAAATTTGTGGCCGTGTGGCAAATTAGTGCTTACTTTCGACAAGAAATAACCTCGATTACAAGGTTTCTTTTCGGTAACAAATTATTCAGTGTCTGCGAATGAGAACAACTGCTTTGACTGCTGAACATATACTATATTAATACACAGAACATTTGAAATGAAGAACATAATATTATTAACATTTAGTGAAAGAGCTGGAAGTATAGTTACAGATTTCTCTTTAAATTATAATACAACAGTAGAACTCTTACCTGGCAGAAACCCGAATGTAAAGTAAAGAACATACAAATTGGACGTTTGACTGCTTGCGATCAGTCCTGCGGACACCATCACGCCTCCTATTAATGTGGTTCTGCGGATTCCCATAGTTTCAATTAAACCAGAACAAAGCAGCGCTGAAATAGACATTCAGTCGTGTTCGTATTATGATACGGTTTCAATGCTTTTCAATGTTTTTAGATCTGTTTTATTGTTTGATACACCAGACTTTTGCTGTCAGCAAACGTTTTATAAAAACATGTGAAAGACTTTAACTGACTAAGCTAATATAAGTGAATTGTCATGACTATGCACTATATAATGTCAACGCATAGTTTTGTACAGTTGATTTTTAAAATGTTATTACAAATCATTCAATTGACGGCGTCCTCCTTGTTCTATTGAACTGGTTGTAGTAAGAATCCTGTCAGTTTCAAAGTGTCAGAAAGATACAAGTTCAGAAAGGATTTAGATTATACCACATGCGTTACATTTTAAATAAGGCCTTACATTATTCAAATATTAGAATGAAAGTGGGGCTTATTTGTTTCACATTAAACAAATATGTGTTCACACCAAATGTCCTTTCTAGAACCGTGACTTTGTGTCTTATCGCAAAACTTTAAGCTTTAGATATATATAGTAACCTCGTCTCCTTCAACCATTACCAAAAATAATAATGCACTAAATTCGTAAAACGTTCTTTTCTAGTAAGGACTTTGTCAAAAATGATAATATATTTACAACTACGTTAGGTACCCAACTCATTTGAAGTGTTATCAACTGAGAGCGAACAACTTGAAACGACTGAAGTTCAATTATATCAAGAAGAAATCCAAAGATCTGTGGTTTCCTTACATAGTCCTCCAAAACATCCGTTTTCCATAGACCCAATCCACGTTAATGGATACTCGTCCACTTCCAGAGATGTCTTCATGTCAGTGTAAAATAGACCATAGCTGTATGACAGTCCGCCATATAAGATGTTCACAAGAAAGCAAGCAGATACTGCCAATACGCCGTTACAGTTTTGCCTTTTTCGTTTAAGTTTTTCAATATCAGGAATAGAGTCCTGAATCCTCGGTACAGTGCCAGCCTGTTCCATTTCCGTAACCATCTTTAAACTGTGATTTGATCCTCGGAACGATATGCCAGTATCAAGCAGACATGCGCAGATAGAGCTAACAGAACCTGTTTGTTGAGTCACGTTGGCATTGTACGTTACACCGCATTATTTAAATATGCAACGGCATTATTGAGATATATCTTATATAAAATCCATTTTTATGGTGACCCACTTTTGCTAGAACTGGCCAAGAAAAAAGTAAATACTTTATTCAGGGTCAGGTTTAAATTTTCAAGGTTTGTGACTTTCTTCTTAAAAAGATACTGACCCAATCCACTTTGTTGCAATATTGGTGACTAGTGTTTGCTCATATTGGCCTACAACACATTAAATATTGTATTCAGCGTCAGGTTTACATTTTTAAAGTTTGCGTTACTGTGTATTTCAGGTTCATTAGTTCAAGTTCATTTGTTCAAGTATAAAAGCCATAGTCCCACGTGCAAAATGTTGTTTATACAAACAAAGCTGGTGAGTGAAGTGACACAATAATGGGTGCATGCAAGAAGGGCACATGTTACATTTTATTTTTGCACAACCATATGCAATGTTTTCCATTATTTCACAGTTGATACAATATGTATTTGGATGACATCCTTAAAATGTTACAATATGATAATATACCTTTACAGTCCTATGACATAAATTACTCAAACATCAAAACCCAAGCTCACAAAGCATATTTTCCACCATGTACTCGAAAATGAAAAAAATGTCACATGTGCCCTTTTTGTATTCACCCCTTTATTACAGATATATTGACATGCTTATATCTAATTCGGTTTACAGAAATGGTGATCTTGAGGCGATTGCATCATGAATGAAATCAGCTAAAGTTGTTACGTTCGATTAGTACTTCGAAACTTTTTGTAAGATTGGTACAATCAAGATATTCAAGACAAAATTCAAGATATTTCTGACGTAGATCTACATGAGCTAGACATTTGAAAATAAAGTGAAATTCGTCTTCAATTATATTGGTGTTGCATATAATACAAAAACGACACTTTGTAGGCACACTCTCACGTCTGCCTATATTCTTAGCAATAGACAGCTGTCAAAGTCTCAGAAATGCGAGTCTATGCCTTAATATTTCAGAAAAAAATCGGATTTTACAAGTAAAAAGAGATCCGAGGAAGAGCTGTTACATTTCTCGGAGGATATAATTTGGACATGACACTCTTTTAACCTGGTTTGAAATATTGACATAAATACACCTTTATTACCAACACCTTGTACTTCCCACACAAACCAAAGCCATACGTATATAACAGATGTTTGACGAGAGACGCCCAGTATTTGCGAACAAAATTATTAAGTCGGCGATAAGTACTTATGAAGAAAGGCTCTGGCAACAAAGGGTTTCAAACCAGCCAGCATTATCTAGATATGAGATAATCCACAAACGCCTTAGGCTTCACAGCCTGTATCTACTGATGTTTAAGTACCCTGAGTACCGCGCCCAGATACAGCAAGTTATTAATATTGGTTCAAGATATAAAACATCAAGACAATGTAACGAGTGT
>JAUELE010116757.1:0-14503 GCA_031471655.1 Diodora aspera
ACACCCAAAAATAGGAGTTGGTAAAGGTAGTGATATATTTTCTCTGTATACTTTCTTTTGGACGTCGGTATAGATGTCTATGCTTTGACTCATGGTCTTGACAAAAGTCCAGGTATGCACCAATAGCTCTGGCCTTGACAGTTGACACCCGAGACAAAGATGGCGAACAATGCCCTCTAAATACGACGGTTGTCCATCTGTCACGTGACGTCATATTCTGTACCTATCGTTTGATGCACCCAGAAAACCTAGACTAAAAGCAGAATTATACAATTTTCAATTCTTTTATGAAGAATTCTCAATATTCACTTTCTTACAAACATGTAGGTTAAATTTAAATAGTCTACGGTAGTTGATTTCATATGTTGATTCCATAAATGGACTTGTTTAAATTAGAGCTAGACTGTCTATTAGGCGCTATGGCAATATATAAATTGAACACAGAGTCATGGAGCATGCAGGAACACAACTAAAGTTCGTTTGAATGTGCAAATCTAGAAATTGCAGTAACTCGACCGAGATGCAGAACTGTGTTCAGTAAATTGTACAAACTTCAATCAGTCGCATGTATGTTGCATATTATATAAGGGAAACCGTCATTTAAAGTGTTATTCGGAACAAAGGAAATATGCATCAAAAGCATGTGAATCAAATGTGCACTTGTCAACCCGCGTTACCAATACGAATTTGTGAGTCAGTTTCCTGCCACCAAAGAATTTATTACAAACACTCAGAGTAGTCTAAAAAGAACTGGGTTCGCCACCGCCAAAATGACAACATACGGGTCCTGTCAGTGCGGGGGCGGAACTCCATTGCAACTGGGACCGGTCTGCAGCCACCCGTGAATGCGACAAAATCGTGAGAGACACCGTTTCCAACAAACAAGCTACGGGAAAGGGAGATTAACATCTCATCTATGTGTGTCCACCGCCAATCCCTCGAATTCGAAAAGACCACCCCCTCGTCTCCAAAGGTTTTTAGTGAATGTAAACAAATGACTGTGGACATTTTCTCCGCGCCGCGCACGCACCTCTCCTGTTACCCGGCAACTTGGTGTTAATCGGTGCGCTTGTTTGGGTCGAAGTGCATTCTCATGTACTATCGAGAAAAAATATTCTTGTTGAAATTAATCTGTTTGAAAAGATTAATTAAAACGGATTCTTAAACGTACTCTAATTGAACACGTGTATAATTTATAGTATTTGTCCAGAAATGTTTGGCGGGTTTTGCAGCTGTCGGGAGGGTTCAAATTGGAAATGTCAGAATAATTAATGTATACCATTGGACTTGCTTAACTTGGGCTAGACTGACTCAGGGCTCTATAAAAATAGAATTCCAGTCACGTGGCATGACTACTACTGCTGCTGCTGCTGCTACTACTACTACTACTAGCGGCGTAACCACTATGTAGCACAAAAAAGCAAGTGCTTACACTTTGAAATTTTGAAACTTATCATGCAGTTGTAGTGGTTTTTCAATGGTGTTATTATGTGAGCCATTATTTAGGACCTGCTTGTGATTGGTTCGCCTATCTGTTCTCTGTGAAGCTATAGTGTTATGAGGGCTTATTATTACTGTCATACAAATGAAAACTATAACGAATTTCATCTATTTAATGACATTTTTCAGCAACTCCGTAGTGCTTACATTTGAAAATTTCCTATATAGTTACGCCCCTAACTACTACCGCTACTACTGCTACTATACTACTACTGCTGCTACTACTACTATTACTACTACTGCTATTAATACTACTTCGGCTGCTACTACTACTACTACTACTACGGCTGCTACTACCATTATTACTACTGCCACTGATATTATAATATTACTGCGGCTACTACTACTACTGCTGCTACTACTACTATTCTGCTGCTGCTAATACTACTGCTGCTACTACTATACTATTACTACTATTCTGCTGCTGCTACTACTACGGCTGCTACTACTATTATTACTACTGCCACTGATATTATAATATTACTGCGGCTACTACTACTACTGCTGCTACTACTACTATTACTACTATTCTGTTGCTGCTACTACTACTGCTGCTACTACTATACTATTACTACTATTCTGCTGCTGCTACTACTACTGCTGCTACTACTATTACTACTACTGCCACTGATATTATACTACTGCTGCTATTATTATTACTACTACTGCTGCTGCTGCTACTATACTACTACTAATAATAATAATAATAATATCAATCAATCACCATCCTCATCATGGGCACCGAAGACATTGTATGACCATAAAATTGATATCATTTTCGATTTCACATTCATCAAAATGGCATGGCAAGCTGTTGACAAGCAGAAGTATTATGGATGTTTGCCCGGGAGATGAGGGCTCCTCTGGCAACTAAGGATCTATTGTGTGTTATGTAATCGGTCTTTATACAATTTACTTATAGGTGGGACGATGTCACATCAATAAGCAGATTTACTACCGGGTCTGCTTCCCCAAGGATAGCCCACTCATTCGAAATTCGTCATTTATTGGACTTTGGCAGTTTTATGGACCAGTAGGTGTATTGATTGATCGAATGAAGCTTACTTATTACAGGAACAATGGAAATACTAGACAAGACTTCTTTGCTCCCCCCTACAATTCAATAGGGTGTATATGGTTAGGGTTATAGGGTTAATTTTGTGTTTTTCGCATTGCACTGACAAAATGCATAGTCTTATTACGCGTGTTATCTTAACCTGTCCGGCTGGTTGTGGAGAGAGAGAGGAACTCTTTCCAAATTAATATTGCATGCAGTAATGATACAGATTGCATTCATTCGTTTTCTGTTGACTGCAACCATTCAGAAACTTAGTGTTATCGTGACTCTGTTAGGTGGAAGAGAACTGTCCTCTGAAAGACTAGGCGGATTTCATGAGCATTATTACTAAGGAAGTCAGGTCGTGGCATCTCCAATCTGTATTGTACCTTTTCAATGTGCATTAATGTCTAACCGTTGATATCTCCAATATGTACTGTACCTTTAAATGTTCATGTATATCAAAACGTGGATATCTACAATCTGTACTGTGCCTTTAAATGTGCATGCATATATAACCGTTAATATATCAAATCTGTACTGTGCCTTTACATGTGCATGCATATCTAACCGTTAATACATGTATATCAAATCTGTACTGTGCCTTTACATGTGCATGCATATCTAACCGTTAATATATCAAATATGTACTGTGCCTTTAAATGTGCATGCATATCTAACATATAATATATCAAATCTGTACTGTGCCTTTAAATGTGCATGCATATCTAACCGTTAATATATCAAATCTGTACTGTGCCTTTACATGTGCATGCATATCTAACAGTTGATATCTCCAATCTGTAATGTACCTTTTAAATATGCATGCATATCTACCCGTTGTTCAATAGTTAAATAATGCATATTGTACTCTCCGAATTCATTGGAGGAAATAAAGATAATTCATTCATTGAAACAAAACCTGAAGTTTTATCAAATCTGGGAATCGGCGCTCAAGAATATACTTATATCATGTATAAAGTCTCCGTTTGCTAGATCTTTTTTATTTCCTATGCAAGATTGGTTGTTGAAACTCGACCGATAAGACTCAAAATTAAGTTTAATGATTAGATCAACAAACTTTAAAGTTTCATTTTAATAGAGTTACTCGAGTTAAGTTCTTGTAGTTAGTTTTGTAATAAAATTCACTGCAGCGAATATAAGTGCCTTCATTAATGTTCATTATTATTGAAAAGTCCTTTGTGTCTCCAAGTCGATCAGTTTACTTGGTTGAGAAAAAAAAACATTAAAACTTATATTCGCTGCTCAATCTCATTAACTTTAAATTATGGGGAGTGCCCGTTCTCACCAAAGCTGTCGGTTCACACAAACAAAATAAAATTGCGCATTCCAGGGAGTCATAGCGTGATTGATATACAGCCCCGATAAGTCATATCATTCATGGAATATATATCTCGCATTACACAAAATATTCGAGCTATTCGCACTGTGCCATCTCGTTTCGCTTCGCTCCTCGCACAGAACCGCCCCCAATATGTGTGGTTATACTGACCTAGATAGAGCTAGGATCACAACACTGTCGCCATTGCGCGGGTCACCAAACGGCCTTGACCTAGCTGTGCATGTGATAAGGGAGTGATATGCGAGCCGTGACGTCACAAGCACGAGGCATTTCATTGATCATTGGCGCACGAATTTTACTACGTCGGTGAAGAAATCCGTTTCATAACAAACCTCCCTCGTGCTCGCACTTTTTAATTTTGTCACGTGCATTGTTGAAACGTGTTTAGTCGAGTGAAATAAATTTTACTTTTAGAATCTGTCAAACGTAAACTTTGTTTACCTTTTCGTCAGGATTGTTATTGTTTTGTTTTTAAAAGCACGTGACAATTAATTGATTTCTTCATAACCAAAACGACAGAGATAACATTTTGAAGATGAACGTCACCATTCTATTGATTCGCCCCAAAACACTATTATTAACAACATGAATAGATTGTGAATCCAATATGGGAGTGGAGCGCGCGCCCTTCTTTTTCAGCTAAATTTTATCGAAACCTACATTAACTAGGGAATATTTGAGATCTGCTGCCGCTTTTTACCCAAATCACATCAGGCACCCCCCCCCCCCCCCTCCCCTTTCCAAAATCCGGGATCCGCTTATGAACAGAATAATTAAATATCTACATCATCGTTGCAGTGTCACAACTGCTGGAACTGTGAAATATCTGTGTCATTCTGTTTGGCAACATCAGATGCAATATATAGTGCGTAGCGATTCTTTTCGCTTTCATCATACCCACGTGCTATTATATAAACTCTTATCTATATTCATATTTTTGGCCGTTTTACAGATGTTGCACGTTACGTGAAAATGATATGTATTGATAAATGGCTCTATGGTGTATGTATATATTCAGTGGATTTCCTAAGCAACTATTGTAAAATACGTTTCTCAACGAATGGGAATGACTTGGGATACTGTGGTCTTTGCCAACAGTTTGCTTCACAACATTCGTCCGTTAATCATATCAATGACATCTCGTGTTTCTCAGTCTGTTCCCAATCCAATCGGGGGAACAACAGAATTCGCCAGCAAATTTCCCAAACCAAAGTTTCAGATCTGGAAATACATGTACGTTCTCTCACGAGAAACGAGCCTCAGCTCGTCAAAGCATAGCATCCAGATTCTATATTTTGGTCTTTTTCCAATCCAATCTGGGAATAACAGAATTCGCCAGCAAAGTTCCGAAAAACGAAAGTTTCAGATCTGGAAATACGTTCGTTCTCTTACAAGAAGCGAGTCTCAGCTTGTCAAAACATAGCATCCATGTTCTATATTTTGGTCTTTTTCCATTTCATTCTGGGAACAGAATCCGCCAGCAAGTTTCCGAAACCAAAGTCTCAGATGTGGAAATTCCTTCTCTCACGAGAAGTGAGTCTCAGCTCATCACAACGTTCCATCCAGATTCTATATTTTGGTAACGACCACTTCAAAAATCCATTGTTCCACTTAAGAGAAAATTGAGAACTAAATTATAAATTCAATTCCTTTATTTTTGTTTCGTTCTTTTCATTTTCTATAAAAATACATTTATTTACACACTGGAACACAAGCATTAGGGGCCGTAGGCCCAATAAATACACATTCACTGCACGCACATTCACACGTCATAAATACACGCACACGTCACTGGTACACCAACAATAAATTATTTTGCAATTCATGATTTGTATGTACAATGATGATGTCGATGATCAAGTCTGAAGATGAGAAATAAATTAATTTGGAAGATTCCGTGTGTTCAAGTTCTTGACACTTTCCAGAATACATATATCCCGGCTTGTCACCATTTTCTGTTTTATAATAATGCATGTTATTATCAATAACATGTACCCGTTTTGTAAAAATAACTGTTATTGGTAATGAAAATAACCGTTATTGGCAATAAGTCACGTATGTCACTGGTTCAGGAAAAATGATGGAATGTATTCTCAATCGCATCAGCATCCCTTGTCAGATTCTGAATTAAACATTGCTGCCTTGAACCGCTATTACCCAAGCGGATGTTGGGGAGGCAAAAAGCACCTTACACATGTCTTCTCTCCTCGTATTATAAAGGAACGTTGCATTGAAATGGCAGTGTAGGTCAGTCTCTTGACCACTCCTCTCACAGTTCCTCGGACGCGGCCGGAGCCCACTTGTCCTTCAGCCCGTAGGTTGGCTAGTTAACACTGTTCACATATATATCACATCTCGCTACAAGAAGACATTGGTCAAATACTCTCTTGACTGCTCATAGAGGAAATGTCCATTGTTTTGTGGTCACTTTTGTGGATTGAAACTGGACTGCTCATGCGCATCCACGGGTGATCCAGAATCTGTTCTACTGTTGGCCGATCTGAAGGGCGGATGGATAGACATCTACGGATAAGATCTTTCACTTCTGCAAACCAAAATGGGAAATATTAAGAATATGTTCAAAAGTCCTTTTCAAATGTGTTCACTTTTAGAATCGATTAAAAAAAAATTGTGCACTTTTAAAATCGATTTTCACAAATTTATTAAATTTTAGTATCGTTTTCAAATTTATTAAATTTTTATATCGATTTTCGAATTAATTTAAATATCGTTCGATTTCATTTTGTCAAATAACTTGATTAATTAAAAAATTTATTTTTAAAAATAAAACTCATGCATACCTTGTGAGATTCGGCCTTTGAATGCAAGTTCAGCTTTAACGATGTGCTCGTCGAGTTCGAATGGGATATCTCCACAGACCATATCAAATAGGAGGATGCCGAGCGACCAAACTGTTGCTGCACGCCCATGGTAACGATGATACCGGATCCACTCTGGGGGACTGTACACACGGGTACCTGCAATGAAAGACAGCGTGTGTGTTAAGTCTCGAGTCATTCACATCAGTAATCGCTCGACTGAAAAGCCGTCAAACAAGTTCCTAAAATCTACGTTGGAGAGATCCTACAAATGTACCCAATGACCACCCACCCTTAGCGGCTAGCGCCGAAGTGACCTGGTCAGCCAGCCAAGCATGGCGAACATCTAGGCAGTGAACCTTGACGGAAACGTCAAACTGCTTGAAAGTCACCCAGTTTCATTCGGATAAGAAAAGGGGAGGTCCCAGGGGGTCACCTTGCACGACTCGAAATGACCGCCCTCGCTACATTTTCGCTCTAGGGTATGAATGTACTCAATTGTTTGTACTCTTTATCGGAAGGGGACGGGCTTTCATATTGAGCAATCGGCCATTTCAAATCTGCCTAACCAATGAAAACAAACAAGGAAGATTGGCATTCGTACTGGAGAGCTTTTCTCCGAAAACCCCCGAACGACTGAGTCATTGCCCAGGCTGCATTCCCGAAATGCTTCCCCTTTCAAACTCGTGTTGACTCGCCCCAAACAAATCTAGGCACAGGCCGCCCGTTGCTATCACAAGTCGTACTGGGTCTAGAAATGGTCTATTTACACATGGTCTACACACATCTAAGGTGACAGTAAACTTTAACCCAGTACCCCCGTTCAGAAATGACCGCCTCGGTCGAAAAGCGCCACGCCCCCTCCCACAACGTTGCCTGTGAAATTCGATATCCACGCACTGGGTTCATCAAACTCAAGAGTCTAGCCTGGCTCTGCCCTAGTTCCCAAACAACCCACTTTTGTTTTAACCATTTAAAACAGAAATTCTCCAAACATAATTCAAATTCCAATTCTCCATTTTTCAAAATCCTCAAAAAGAGAATTTGAAGAAATATTATCCAAAACACAATTTTAAATCCAAGTGCCAAAGACACTCACCATCAAATTCACAGAAGACTGTATCCTTCATGAAAGCACCAGAACCAAAGTCTATGAGTTTTAAGTGTCCCGTTTTTAAGTCCACAAGAATATTTTCGTCTTTGATGTCCCTGTGAATAACACCGGCTCGATGAATACAGTCCACAATTTCCACAATTTGTCGAAAAAAATCCCTCGATCTCTCTTCATTTAATGCACCTTTTTCTGTGATATAGTCAAATAAATCCTTCACAGGCTCGGGTCTTTCCATCACAATTATGAAGCTGTCTGTTCTCTCGTAATAGTCCAAAAGTCGAATAACACCATTCACATGTTGCACTTTCCTCAAAAGGCAAATCTCCATAGGCACTGCGTGTCCATTCACCTGAAAAGGAAGATAGAAATTTTTGAATATAAAATTAAATTAAATATTTCATAAATTATTTAAGGTGAATTATTATTAAAAATGAAAGTTAATGTTAACATTTTCACAAACATATATTTATTGTTAGAGTTATCTTGCAGTAATAGCAGTATCCAACCCAACATCTGTTGGGCGAGTCGAAGCTTGGCTCAACTCAGCATGGCTGAGGGCGGAGTTCTGCCCCATCACTTCGAAAACTCATGTTCTGTGAAAAATTTCGTAAATCTACACACCTGTCCCCATTCTGTGACTTTTTCCTTGTTGATGTGTTTGACTGCAACCTGAAAACACAAAAATAACATTTCATTAGACTTTGACAAAGATGCGTGTTTCGAATAATGCGACTCTGTTGAAACGATCACGACGTGTCTGTTTGAATAAATAAACATTGAACACTTACTGGCAAATTATCCCTTCTTCGAACTCCTGCATAGACGGTGCCGAAGCCACCGCTGCCTAGGACCTGACCAAGGGAATAGGACTTCTCAAAGGACTCCTTGTCTTTGACTGAAACAGCAAAAGGAAATTTGGGTAAGTTGAAATCCATATGGTGGTATCCAAGTGAAAACACGATGTACACAAACCGCACGAGAAAATCCGAATTTTAGAGTATTTCCAGCAAGCTACCTGATCGGTCTTTTTCTCCGGTGTGTAAAGTAAATCCGAGTTTTCTCGACAACATTTTCACACCGTCTATAGTAAACACGGTGGATGAAGTCCGGTTGAAAGTATCCAGACAATATACGCACAGTGATGCTTGTACGCTTCTCTGTTTTGATCTGAGCTTTCAAAGCACACTACGCTGTACTATAAAGGTTCAACCCGCTTCGGGGAGGAGTAGGAATACACGCTACGCTCGTCTGGGGAACTGCCCACTTTTGGCTCCTCGCCAGAAGTTTAAATGCAAGCACCAAACAAATTGCAAACAGACTTAAACTATGTTCTATACTGTGGTTATTGCGAAATGATAAATATAATTTAAAGAAATGTTCACTGCAGTAACTTATATTCAACCAGACATGGAACTATATCGCGATTCGTCCGCCGTGAGTAAATTGTCAGTTTATTGGCAGATTGCCAGCATGTCCTTAGATTGACGTACAGTGGCGCTTGTACATTGCATTCAACACATTCCTTTCCTTGTCAGTGAAATTGACCAATCAAAAGCGTTCCCGCCTAAGAAGTAAACCAATGAAATGAGAAAACAACACCACGCGGTAAAACCAGTGTTGGTTTCAGCGACAGTGGCCAGTGGGTGCAAACAAACGAAAGATAGGTTTCTAGGCGGGAAATTGGCGCTGTGATTTTGGGAATTTCATTTTTGGTAGTGCATGAAACTCGGATATGCAGAATGGCCAATATTAACAAAAGACTGAAATGGATTTCAGAATAATTTTGTGCAGGACATGAAACATATGGCTGGCCGATCCTCCTCGATTCCGGGTTTTGTTTACAAGTTACTGTTTGGAAAACGTGTTTTGATGACGAAATGATTTTTTTGTGACAAAGTCCGGGATTTCCAAAATACATGAGGCAAAGAATTGCCAGCAAAATTTTAAACAATAACCGTAAATATGTTTTTGTCAGTATTTCCAAACATTATTTTTTTAATTGTATTTTCGCCCATTCTATTACAAAATATACGTAATTGCATTTATCTTTCATATAAAACCAGAAAATATACAAGAGGATTACGTATATTTATTTTTGAAACAAAACAATGCCCGCTCTTCATATAACTTACAGATTTGATAAAAATCAATCGTTCTTGAGCGTTTCTGTTAGACCAAGTGCATATAAATTAACTGAATTCTGCGTACTGGAAATTCGATAATAACCGACTATGCAAACCTAAATGCACCCGAGCTCAGACTTCGACCGACTCAAAGAGAAGATTAGCTATCGAGCGTAATACGGCGGTTGCGTATAGCGCTGTTGTGTTGCTAGAGCGCCCGTCTCCAAAACATAACGTGCGAGCGGGTTTGTTATGGTCTGAAGGAAACGAGCGCCTTCCCACGATACGGCATATACGGGAATGAAAGGAACTTACATGCGGGTAGATATAAGTACCCGCTATAAATAGACAGTTATATACAACTGGCGTATCGTGATGGAAAGGGGATAGGTTCATTCACAGAGGTGAAAGCGCAAGGAATTTTTATTAGTATAGTCGAGATAAAGGATGCGTACACGCCCCGCGTTTGTATACATCTGTTAATATTTAGACGTGAATCCCTTGTTACGATCTTCTTATCCGATGTACGGTGTAATTAATCATTTGGAACATATATCAGAAAGTATATTTTTTAGCAAAAAGGGATTTACTGAATACTCTCATGAAAATACAATAACATACCTTCAGGTACACAGTTTTTCAGAATTCGGTGGAACATCTTTTATCAGATTTGTTGAAAACGTTTTTGCGATGAGAGCGACCTGTGGAAAACCAAAAAGTAAAATAAAATATTTTGCACAATTGTAAAAAGCCTACTTAACAATCCCTATTCCTCGGAAGAAAACGTAATTTATATTTCGAAAATTATTTTTATTCAAAAGGCGTCAAACTGCAATTAGATTTGTCAGTTTTGAGCGTACAAAGTAGTTTGAGCATTTATAAATCGTAGGCAAATCTCATTCTGTATCTAACAATCGTCGACTTGGGCGGTAGGCTACTCGAAAAATCGCGTAGTGCAAGGGAGACAACTCCTCGGGGAACAGAAATCGAGAGGAACTGTGCGTGTAACATACAGAGCTAAGACTGCTAACATAATGTTGACCTAAAACCATTTGAAAGGGTCTAATTTAACCAACGAGAAATATAATTATATCATACAACATTAGCGAAGAATTCATCATTTTCATTAATCCCGTTAACCTTTACTGCAAAATCATCTCCTCTATAAATGTCAACATTATACAGCTATTTCAACGACAATCCGTTATATAACTCTTTTTGCCGAAGACTTTATGACTGTCTTCTACATATTAACCTACTCCACAAATATTAACAGATTAATGTGCAGTCAATATTAAGGAACTACTTGCTTAATGTCAAAGGTATATTATACTTTTTTTGTCAAGATAAGATTGGGTACGTATATATATCAACTATGTTACCACCGAGATCCCTTAATGACACCCCCCCCCCCCCCCGGAGCGCCACGAAGGGTGTGGACCCCATGGGGGGAGGGAGGGGGTTACATCAAATATAAAGCAACAGCTAGGTTAAGTGAAACGAATTTATTTATTTATTTATTGTCCGGTGGAGGGGGTGGGGGGGGCTGCCGTACCAGATGGCACCATATCTTGTAACCGCCTCCGGAGAATTACAGGCACATGGCCAGGTCGATATTCAATCTCTGATGTAACTGCTGTTTCAGCGAAAGTATGTATACACCACCAACCCGCTTGTCTGTCATTATTTTTTAAAATAAATTATACTTCTATTAATTAACTAAAATAAACTAACTAAAGAAACCCATTTTGATTTGTTTACAAAACAAACCACTCGTTTGGCTCCGACATTTGTTTCAAATCATTGAAAAGTTCCGCTTACAATTCGATCAGAGTTTTGATCAGTCGCCACAAAAATTGGATGTCACAGATGGCTGATCACTGAAACGAAATACGGTTGTGTCATTCTCCGACGAAGTTGTCAAAACAAAGTGTTGACAGACAACGCGCTGATTATTGGCAAACGTCACACGGCCCATTGAAACTGTTTATATGCAAGATCTAGTCACTACTCGCTCGGCCAGCTTGACATTAAACAGAAGATAAATATTAAGTGTCTTGTTTATAGACACGTAATCCTCTTTCGTATTGTCAACTAAACAAAACAAAACATCTGTCGATCCCCGAGTGGCAAATTGCAGACGTTCCGAGTACACGGCGTCTGATCGAGTGTTTGGTGTCAGAAGAAATATTAATTAGCTTTTTGTCTTTTTTGGTTCATTGCTTGCAAACATTCAAATTTCTTAAAACTCCTAAGATACAATAACTTGTCAAATTGGTGTCATTTTTATATATGTTTATTTAACACAACATTATTTGTTTTATTTCTTTGCAAAGTATATATATTCTGCTACCGTTTTGGGTTGAGCGCCGTCCTGGATTCGAACCCGTACTCTCAGGCTGGGTGCCTGATCCATGCTCCTTGAAAACCGTACAAAGAACTTTGGTGATCGAAGTTTTGCTTGTGCTGGTCCGGATCTATGGAACAGACTTCCTGGTGAGATTAAAAACACGTGACGTACCGACATTTCGGTCCAGGTTAAAGACGCACTTTTTTAAGAAGCCTACTGAACTGTTCCTAAAACAAAGACTAAACCAGAATGTCCATACGCAAAGTGCCTGTGAGCAATTTGCGCTAGGTACCAGCTCTGTATAAAAGTATGCATCATTATTATTATATTGACAAAATGTTTTGAGACCGCCCCAGTACAAGAAATGCTTATGGGAGCGTGTAAGCCATCACGAGTTACCTCCCATTACTTGATTGGTACAAACATATTTTATGAACGTTTCTATCAATTTTGCTTTGTTTGGGGGATACGTTTGACATTTTATTCTGATGAATATGTCCATTAAAATATGTTGGCTATGATATAGTAATACGACAGCCCAATTCATCTGCTCAAAGAATGATCATTTCCTGTTCGTTTTGCGATTATAATTTTCTCGTGGTATTTTCTAGAACATTTATTAAACATTATTAAAGGACTGTACATCACTTGAACATTGCAGTAGCACTGCATTGATGTTCATTTTGGACATTGTTACAGCCCGGTCTTAATTTTAACCTCGTACTTTACCTACGTAACTGGTTAATCAACTCTGAGGTATTCATATGCTTTAATTTCTTCGCAAACCTTTCTGTACAACTGTACACACATCAATCAACTGAAAACATTTCCATGAAACTGGCCCTCAAACTACTCACATGAACACTCAATCTACTATAGCATATAAACATCTTTTTTTATTTTATATCAAAACTCACTTATCAAATGGGTTTTTTTATCATGTTTTTATTTGGTTTTTATTCCTGTTTCTTTTTTTCCCCGTTCCTATTTTTCTACATTCCTCGATCAAAATCAACAGGGTTTTAGAGGTTGAGGTTAGTTTCGGGTTAGGATTAGGGTTAGGGTTAGTTAAGTGAGTCTCGTACGTCATAAATATGCTAAGTAAGTGACAAAATTTCGTATTACACTGAGAAATGCATCTCATTCTATACAAAAGGTATATACGTGGCGGAACGAAAGGAACGCTCTCTCGTAACTAGAGTGAGAAAATCGACCAACGACCAACATTTTCCTTCTATTTTTTTCTTAAATGATAATTTATTTTCCTAGGCTCTAAAGGTACGAGAGGACCAGCTTTAAATTGCTAATTTAATATTTCATATTCAAATTACACTGTCTGGCAAGAGTTACTTTGTCCCCTGCTCAAAATAAATAGGGGTTTGGGTGTTAGGGTTAGTTTAGACTTTTGTCAAGACCATGAGGCATAGAAAACTGAACATTTCACTCTGCCATAGCCATCTATGCTTAGCCCTACCTCAGGCAGAGCTAGGAAAGGCAATATAGTCCCAGGAATAATTTTTTGACTTCGATATTACATATATAAATTTAGGAAAATTTAAACAGTCTTAGGGTCTTGACAAAAGTCTAGGTCTGTATAAATAATGAGCTGTGGATAAGGATATTAATGAAAAGTTGATTGGTATTATTATTAACAAATTATTTAACCTGTGTACTTCCTTCAAGGACAATAAGATAGGCGTTGCAGAGTTTTTGACGGATGTTGGACACAACATTAGACTATATTAAATTGAGATGAATGTTTTAGTGCTATGATGTGCTATGAATGTGTTAGTGCTACGGATATGCATGTACCATGTTTTACCCCGATTTGTCTGTTCAATATTAAAAAAAGGTGGTTTTTTGTCCTAGTGTGCGTGGGGTTTGTGTCCCAATGAGTTTTTGTCCCATGGGTTTTTGTCCGCATGGGTTTATGTCCCGGTGGGGTTTAGCCCTAGAATCAAATTACAGTCACATTTGTTTTCATTTAAAAAACAAAACAATAGTTATTCAAATAATTCTAGTCACATTGTTCCCGTTTACTCTGTTGTTCACTGTTCCCAAACATCAGAAAGTGAGACACTGACTCTGTATACTCCAGGATAGACTAACATTTAGTCCCAGAAATATTAATCTACAAACATTATTTACTTGAAATATTGAAACCATAAAAGGAGCCC